>JANHFX010104193.1:0-17959 GCA_027560015.1 Chloroceryle amazona
TGGTGGTGGGGAAACGTGTCCGCAAGGCGGCGTGGGGAGGAAATGACCTTTCTGGTTTAGCAAACAGGTGGCCTCTGCTTTTACCTCCTCCCTGAGCTCAGTGTCTAAATAAAAAGCCCTAGGCGGGGATATTTTTGCTTGAATTTCAACTCTTGAGTTGTGTGCTGGAGCCACCAGTCCTTCCTCCCTCTTCCACACACATCCCTCCAGCTCCTCTGCTGCGAGGACACGCACATCACGGCTTGCAAACTACAGACGGCAGCTTCTCCCCATTAAGAAGCGGTTTTGAGAGCTGCCCCCCGCTGTTTCATCAGGGATGGGTGTCCGTCAGAGTGGGCTGTGAGGCTCACAAAGAAGCCCCGTCAGTCCCAAACTGGTCCTCTCAAGGACATAAAAAGGATGTCATCGGTGCCTTGCGCTTCCACGTACTTCTTTGAGCTCGTCTGCAAATGCGGTTGCGTGTAGAGCAGGTCTGCAAACCAAGATCTAGACCAGATTATGGAGCTATTCCTGCAGTTGCTAAAATTTCCCCACGCGGGAATGGTACTTTAGGTGTCAGCAGGGTTGAGACTGCACAGCTCCATGAATATCAACACATTATAGTTTCATTTTATCTGTTCTTGTCTGGTACGTGGTATCAGCAGTTGCAGAAACCGATTTCTGTTCCATTGCAGTTCACCCTCTAGCTGGAGGAGCATTGCAGATACTTCTCTACAGAGTTTTCAGCTTTTCAAAGAAAAATCACTGACCAAATTCAGCTTGCCATATTGAAAAATGTATTAGGGAACATGCATTCCCTTTATTTATATATGTATATGTAAGTCTACGTAGAATTTCAACTTTTTTTTAGCATACATACATAGAATTGCAATCCTTTGGGGAAAAAAAAATAATGTTGAACGTAATAATGACAGGCGTTGTCATCTCTAACCCCAGACTCCTCCCTGCTGCTGCCAATGAGACGCTCTGCATGTCATTAAGACCAATTCACAGCCATTCCGTGCATTTGCAAGAGACCTGTTTCATCTATCCTTCCTTCCTTGGGCAGAACGCATTCCTTGTCTTCTGTGTGGATGTAGAAAGACGTTGTTAATGATGAAGGACCATCACCTTTGCTGTTCTCTTTCAGGTTTCCTTGCAGGGATCGTTACCTCAATACAACTGAAAGCCTGGTTCCGCAAAGCACTTGGAACATATTTATTGAATTAGGACTTGCAATTAGTGCTCAAAGGGTGGCTGTTAAAAATTTTTCAAGGTTTCCCTTTATGCATAAGTTATTAGAAAATCTATTCAAAGCTTGGTTTTGTTTGTTTTGGTTGTTTGAGTGGTTTTTTTTTATTTGGTTTTGGTTTTTTATTTTGCTTGTTTCTGTTTGGGTTTGGTTTGTGGGTTATTTTGGGTGGTTTTGTAGTATTTTTGTTTTTCAGAAAGAAAATGTCTGTGAGTGAAGGAAGGTGAGAGATTTCTTGGGGACCCACAGCCTGCTCTACCTCTCTCTGCCCAGCTTCTGGAGTGGTTGCATGGTTTATTCATAGGTCTACCATCAGAATCAGCCTTTCATTTGTCTACAAAAAATAGATGCAGTATCTATTTCTGCATATGCATCTACAACCCTGAAAGAAAACATTGGTCTCAGACTGTTCCCATTCCAGCATTCACAAACTGCATCAAAAGAAACAGGAGGATAGGGGTTTGCTCAACTCTAGAGCGAAGTAGCAAGCCAAAATTATTCCATAATTCAGTGCTTCAATATCTCTACTGACTTTCTGCACGCATTTTTCTTCATGCTGCTTTGTTTTTTTCAACCCAATGTTTGATTATTATCTTTACTTAATGTCAAACTGTGAAGTGTATGGTATGCTGATGGTTTGCTCCCTAATGTTTTACCTTCCTGAGAATTCAGTGCCTGACAGGAAAGGGTCAACCCATTAGCTTGATCAGCTGTAAGAGATTAAACCAAGTGATGAATGGAAGACGAGTGTTCCATACAAAGAAGAACACCTAATACCCTCACTCTGTCTTTAACAGTGGCCTAGTATGTATTTATATTTTGCAGCACTCAGTATTTTGTCTACTGCATGTAAAAATCATCTATGAATGTACTTCAAGCAAGCTCAGTTGTTATAGCTGTTACTTTTCCTTACATGGTACCAAAGAAATTAACAGAAAGGAAATCATTCCTCTTTCAGCTATTTTGTCTTTAGTGATCTGAGAAGAAACAAACTGTTTTAAGAATATGTAGATGGTCATTCAAGATGCTGTCTTATTAAGATTTTACTGGAAACAGCACTGAACCAGCAACTCAGAGGGCTACGTCAACCATCGATGCACGGATACATAACTCAATTTCCCCACATTTTGCAGTTCTTTTTCTTCTGATCATGTGCCTTTGAGTTCCATTTTCACTCTGTGGTTAGGAATATAAGAGATGATTGTACCACATCGGGAAGAAAAATCTATGTATGATATGTTATCCACAGGAATTGATGCCTCAGCAGGTGTGTAAGAAAACATCACTGCACAATGCTTCCCCAGAATAGCTTCTCAGCCTGCGACTGCAGCGTGGGGATTTCCTCACGGAGACATGGTGTGTGGCTTGAACAGCTCACAGTCCTTTCTTCTTCAGTACATTTGACCAGCTACGTTTGAAGCCATATAAATATTGCTTCCAAATGTTTTGTGGCAATGTATTCCACAGTTATTCACTCCCAGGAATGACGCAGTTTGCAGATCACAGTTCTGAAACTGCTGGTTTGATCACAGATATGACAGTATCACCATAACCATCAGCTGGTTTCCTTCTTCAATAACTTTGCTGCAATCATGCAGTGGTTTTTCTTCCAACTCATTAACTGTGTCTCCGGGCTCCGACAGGTTTCTTTGACAAATTTATTGAAAATACAGGTGCTGGCAGGGCTCAGATCAGCAGCTGTGTGTTGGCAACTCATAAATACCTAGGAAACATGGATTTACATCACTAGGGAATACTCCTGTGCCTTTTGTATTTTTATATACATATTCTCTTGTACACATTATGTGTTACAGTCCCAGATGACTTATATTTCAAGGCATGAAGCAGATTCAAATGGTCTCTCTTTAAAAAAAAAGTCTATTGAGCACAAGAAATGTTCTTTTTTTATTATTTTTTTCTTTCCTGCAGTGTAGAATTTTCTATGCCAAAACCCATTAAAAGCTATGAAAGAAAAAAAACTAAATTCTGCAGTAGAATATAAGTGCTGTCTCATGTTGCATTATGCATTGTGTGCTGTATGTCATGGTTTAGTTTGTTACAGGTTTTATATGATACATGTATCATGACACTATGCTGTTTTGGTCTTATTTGTTATGATCTTATTTTGGTTTTGTTGGTGAATTGCAGGATTTGTAACTCCCAAATCCTGACTCATAAATAATTTCAGTTGGATGAGCACCGCATGCAGCATTTCATCCAGCAATGGAAGTTAAAAAGTCATGAATTATGGAATCCTCACAGTTTAGTGAAAAGACTTGTAAAGATAATCTAATAACAAATACAATTTGTACTCATCCTACTGTACTTTTTGGAGTAAAACCATAAAGACTGAAGAGAAATAGCAACAAAAAATAAAATAAAAAAACCCCACCAAACTAAAACAAACAACAAACCAGCACCATCATGAGCAAAGGCTTTCGAAATTTGCTTTTCAAAATTTGGAAAGATGACTTTAGTTGACTACTTGAGCAGTCTATAATGAATTCCTACACTGATAACCTCAGCTACATCTAAATTTAATCTAAACCAGTTTTAGGAACAATGTTAACTCACACATATCATTATTTTTGTAATGTTCTAAGCATTCCTTGTTTCCTGACTTATGTAGGGACAGACTCGTACTGCTCCATCTCTCTAATGCACAGTGTTTATGTTTATCCATCTCCTCATTCACCAACTTCTGATTCTTTATTCACAAATCACCTTTCATTGATGAGGTAAGAGGTGCTGTACCTCGACCATGTCACAAGTGCAATATCTAGTAAGACCCCATTTGTCTTCCCTATGTAATTTGGGACAGAAAATGCTATGCTAGACAAAAGGAGGAAAATTTCTTTCTCATGGCCCAACTTTTTAATACTCATTTTTGTAAAATACAACTGGTTTAAGCAGCTCATTGACCTCACATATGAGCAGGATGCATAGTGAAACAGAGTGATATATACATATATAATAAATGTGGTTAATCCCGTGACTCCCTCCACGATAGTCTGCAAAAGCAATAGCCAAATATATAATTTAGTTCTAGTTAGTTATATAAACATCAGAGGGCCAAATGTCACAGCATTTACATAGATCTGATTTAATTATTGCAAATTAAGACTACTAGATTCAGTAGCTTCTGTAAATCAGACAGCTTGTCATAGATGACAGTATAGTTCTACAATTAAATACTATTGCTTCTCTCCAGCTACAGGTGATAAACTGTGGTACTGATTCCTGGAGCAAGCCAATGAATCACATCACACTTGAAATCAGGACACCTTTAATGATATTGATACAGTGGAAGGGGTTCTGAATATGTCTTTGACTCAATGGCTCAAGTAGGCAATGAATTGCAAAATGATGCTTGCATGATGGACTAGCATTGAACAGTTTTCTTCCTCTTTATTGGACGATATTTTGAGGATTTGCCTGAAGAGCACTTCCACTTCACATTTCCTTGTAATGTGGTAAATCAACATCAATGCCTCTTCACTGACAATCCAGTGGAGCCAGGCAAAATGGACACATCTTTGGTTGATGAAAGTAAAACCTAAATGCAGTATCTCTGTCTCTGTTAAGACAGTGAGACATCTCTCTTTCCTTCTTCCACTTACAACTCAGTATTCTTACAACCGGCAGAGTCAGGAATTCCACAGTCCTATTTCTGCTCACTGAATATGAAGGCAACACATATGCCCAGAGCAGAACTCTGTGTTGAATAACCCCAGTACCTTAATCTGTGTAGTTCACATTTAAACAGGAGCAGAAGGTTTTTTTTCATTTTCTTCTTGAGAACATAATAAAGGTTGAGAGAAAAGGTATGTGCTATATAACATCTTTCTAGGTAACATTACTCTTGCATATATTCTCTGTGTCTTTAAAACTAATATTGCATTGAAATCAAACATTTACTCTTTGAATAGAGACAAATATAACAGGAGATAGATATGATAGAATGATTTAGGTTGGAAAACACCTTTCAGATCAACCATAAACCTAAGACTGCCAAGTTCACCACTAAACCACGTCCCTAAGTGCCACATGTAAACATCTTTTAAATTCCTCCTGGGACAGTGACTCAACTGCTTCCTGGGAAGCCTGTTCCACTGTTTGATAATCTTTCTGATGAAGAGAATTTTCCTAATATCCAATTAAAACCTCCCCTGGTGCTACATTTTTCCTCTTGTCCTATCAATTGTTACCTGGGAAAAGAGACCCAGAAGGAGAAAAAAGATACGATTATGACTCTAGAGTTAAGGGTATCCATGTAGATATAAAATATTACAATCTATATTTTAAATGAGACAATTAAACAGCTTTATGCCCTTCTGGTCACTAATGACCTTGTAACAATACCAATAAGGAAAGACATTTATTCTGATATCACAGTCAGCACCGTGACCCTTATTTCTGCTCAAATATCCTTTACAAGCAGTTGATCAGCAATAGTTTGTTCTCCATCTTGTTCTGGTTGATATGTCCTGCAACAGCTCCACATCAGTAGAACTTGCTTATGTGCTGAGCATCATTACTTAATTCTAGAACCACACTGGGGAGTTTACAGCTGAATTTACCAGCAGGGTGAAGCACAGTACATTGGATGTGAGAGACTGTGCATGTCATACACAAAGGAAGTATTTGAAAGTGAGCAGTACTGTGGGGGTAAAACCTTTCACAATGCACCTTTGAGATGAGGCTGTTACTCATACATGCAAAAGAGCTGGGCATCCTAAGCAAGTGCTAATAAAACATTTCCTTTTAGCACTATATTAGCCTGTCTGGCATGTTAAATGGTTGGAGGTTGATGTTGTTTATATTATCAACCATAGATTCCCATGCTTAAACTATGCAGGTGTCCTTCTCTGTGAAACCAATTTAAAAGCCCAGAAATATTTCTGTAACATTTTTTTCTCCTTATATTTTCAATGCAAACTAACATTCTCAATGCAAAAATAGCCTTCCAGTGTGAATAATCACATATCTTGTTAACTTCTGGGTCTATAAGTCACATTTTGTACCCCACTGGGAGGCAAAAATCTCATTTTCTCCAAAGACAAAGTAAAATTTCTTCTCCCATGACTTCCAGAAAATATATACACAAGACAAAACCAATGACCCAGACTGAATATGGCTTATTCATGGCCTCAAGCCAAGACAAATATAGAAGAAAATTTTCAAGGAACGAGCTTGAGAGATGAAGGTGATATTCTCATATAGGATAACTTATTTTAAATGGTAACTGCCTAATGTTTTTTCTAGCTTTGAAATATTACAATTAGCCTGGGAAGAAAGGTTAGAGTGAAGTGGTCAAAGGGAAATACCTGAATTTATTACATGGATATATGTAACTCATATATAGTATATTTACTAGACAGAGCCTTTTTTTTCCCTTATCCATTAGACTTTAAAATACAAAGAAAAATCAGTGTCAGCACTGCTGACAAGAAATGCACCCAGCTGCTATATATTTACAGACTGAGCAAGATGGTGAAGAAAAATAACCTATGAATAGAAAATACATTTTTCAATCGAAAAGTTTATTATATTTCCTTTTGGTCCCATTAAAGAAATATTAACACACTGTCTGACGAATTGTTTGAGAAGAGGCTTGAGGGAAAAAAAAAATAGTTTGGTCTTCACACATAGTGTAAAATATGAACAGATGGAAAACTTGGGAGGAGAAAGAATTGTAAGATTTCCGAAGGAACACTAAAGAAGCTTGAAGTTTAGAACACATCTCAGGCAGTTTAGGGCAGAATGATAGGGCAACAGGGTGGCTTAGTAGAGTGGTAAACCAGAATGATTTTACTGGTTGGGTTTTGAAGACTTAGGGATAATGTATGTGTTTTAGAAATTACAAGAACATAAGAAGAGCTGTACTGAGTCAGACCAAGGTTGCACTTAGCCCCTAATCTTCACTCCACTAATAGCCAATGAGACATGTCTAGAGAAAAACAGGACAGATCTACAGAGCAGCTTTCCCAGAATAATCTCCCTTGCTCCAGTAATTTGTAGCTTAGTTTGTTCTTAGATGAGAGGGTGGTATCTAACAACTTTCAATGGGTTTCTCCCTCATGAAATACACAATTGCTTTTAGAACTCATGCATTCATATACTTTAAGTTTCAAAACTTTACCACATTGTTCAAACAACCAACTCCTTCTATGTATTTTACCTTATTTAACATAAGGTAAAAAGCCTCACTAAAAATACTTCCTGCTGAAAATGATCTTTTTTCTTTCTAGAATTTCCAACATGTTTAATGAGATTTCCCCCCCCCCCCAAATTTTTGCTATACGCTTATGTCTGGGCAAAACTTTGTGAAGATTCCTCACAAAACACATTTTCTATCAAGTCCTCTAAGCTACCCTATGCACAGAATAAATCTCTGGCCTGCAAGTATGGATTTCTCAGGAGACTCAGCTATGACGTGCATGAAGGAAGGCACTGTACTTGGGTCTAGCTTGGGCAAGGCTGGAGCCTTTTCTGGTAGTGACAAATGTGGTTAAGCATCAGACACAACAATCAGTCATGATCAGTAAATGCAGCTAAGAAATGTGAAGGCAGACCTTTTTGCCCTTCCAAATGCCAGAGCAGTTAAAGAATTGCTCTTGTTTCTTCAGATGAGACATTAATCTCTGTCTGGTCTTTTCAGCTTGCTATGTTCCTTTTACTGGGATAACAATTAGGTGGGCCTGGTGAAAGCCCTGTCACAATATTTCTTCATGGGCTTTTTATAGCTTTCTTACTAGTGATGAAAAGAAATATTACAAAGGAGCAAAACCCTGGTTCAGTAATTTTAGTGAAGTGTTCAATATGGTTTCAAAAATGTCTCCCTATAGGATTGAATTCATGGTCTCAAAGGAAGCCTGTGATCTTCTCCTGCTCCTGCCAATGCTGAGGCCTCCTCTCTTAAACTGAAAATCCTAGTTAGGTGTTATAGCTCGTGATGACTGTACAATATCTCACTCTCGTCACAAACTAAGCCAAATGACACCAGTGAGCACAGTTCTATTCTCTCTAGCACAGTCTTAGAAGGAGTCTGCAGTGGGATTTAAAAACTCAAAAGAGCGGTAATGCTCTTACCTGGTTATCGGTGAGCTTCATTCCATGAGTGTCACCAACAAGTCTGTATAGAATTCACCTCATAGTAGAAAAATATGCATGTTGTCAGGACATGGAGACCAAAGAGTCTTAAACGTTTGGAACCTTCCCTATGTTCACTCTCCATCTCCATGTATTACATCAGCCACTGTAAATTCTCCCACATAAATGAATGACTAAAATACATGCAACTCAGGGAACAAAACTTCTGCTCATCTCTAGTAAAAGTTACAGTTGTAAGTCACTGGTGAGATTACTGGTGATTTGATGTGACCACAGTTTGAGGCAAATAGACTCATAAGGTTCTTCCATTTAGCACAAATTTGGGTGTCAAGGCAGCACAGACTGGCACCTGATGTCTTGTCCAAGCAGCCAACCTGGCTTATACAGACAGGGGAAATGTTACCTTTTATCTCTGCAAGTGATTTATTTCTGAACTAATCACTATATAGAAAGTCTCAGTTCCTGTAGAATGACCCCTCTAGTCAATCTGCTATCAGTGTTATCTGGCCTCAGCTTCCTTCACCAGTGACTCACACTTTTGGAAGCTCCCTGGTGAGACAGTATTACTGCAGTGTGAGTGATACTCTCAGACAGCTATTCCAGCTCAAGAAATGGCTTTAATCTGCTCACGTGGCATTTACTCCTCAAATAGCTCTTCCAGTCTTCTACAGGAGGAAGATTGTGAAGTAAAAAGAAGTTGTCTTGTGGACTGGGTTTGACATATCGACCACCAAATGAACATGATAACTTTGACCATCCCAGTGGAAGACATAAGGTTAGACATAACCTTATGATGATTGCCCTCTGAATTTGTTATTATTAATACTTGACAGTTACTGCAGCTGAAAGTTTCTCCTCTATGTCCTTTGCTGTGAACTAAGATGCTTGCTGCCTCAGCAAAATGAACTGGGAAAAGTTAATTGTTACTTCTTCAGAACAAAAAAATTATCTGATTAAATAGTTGAACACTGCTTTTGGGTTCCTCCTCAGCACTCTCTTTTCTAGCCTAAACAAGCCAGATAATTTCATATCCCAGAAGCTTTTGCCAGCCCTGTTGCTTTTTGCTCATACCTCTCTAATTAGTCTTTGTCGGTAACTGCACATACTCATCCATTCATAAATAAACATGAATAAAGAGTAATAATTGAATCTCAGCTTTTTTTCCACTGTCATAGTGTTAGCTGTACGTTTACTAAAAATGACTCTCTTCCATCATCTGAGTCTTTAATGAAGATAACTGAGGATTCAGTACAGACTCTGCTAGGAGCCTACTCAGCATCTCCGCTCAAACTGACTGCATACTTTTGGGAGTCATTTTCCAATCTGTCATCCACATGTCATCTTTTGCTCCTTGTGTGTATCTGAAAATGTCACTTCAGGCCTTAGCAAAAGCCAGCAGAAGTCATGAAGTACCATTATGTCACTTTCCCTGTATCTACTAATCCATTACTTGTTAAGGAAGTTGAATAAATTGACTTAATGGCATGTGACAGATTGCTGGACCCAACCATTTAGCAGTCCGAGAACCTGAGAAAGCTTCATGAGTGAGGATTATACCATGCTTTTAAAAGCGGATATAAACTATGAGACTTAAAAGCACTATCCAATTTCTCTTCCACAGAATTAAAACACTTTCCCATGCTCACAGCATCCCACAGTGATCACTTATGAGGTTAGTGGTACCTTCTTTAAATATCAAAGATGACAACTGTCAGACAGAAAATACAGCTCTGGGTGACTTGCAGAATCATAGAATTATTATGGTTGGAAAAGACCTCCAGGATCAGCAAGTCCAGCCTTCATCCTAACATCTCTTTATCCACTGAGATCCTACCATCTCTCTATCCACTCGGCCATAGGATCATAGAATGTTTTCAGCTGGAAGGGACCTCTAGAGGTCATCTGGTCCAACCTCCCTATACAAGTAGGGAACGGACATCTCTACCTAGGGCATAGAATCATAGCCTCAAGTGCTATGGGTTATGGGTCTGCTATGGGTTATGGGTCTGCTATGGGTTATGGGTCTGTTTGTTTCCATGGTGCAGATGAGATGTGAAAGGGGACCTCTGAAATACTTTTCAAAGTATTTTTTAAAGCATTTTTATGTGTTGGTTCACATTCCAAGTATAAATTCCTCTACAATTGGAATACAGGCAAAAACATTTCATCTCTTCACCTGGAGAGGGCATTGCATTAACAAAAAGAAAAGGCACATGATGAACTGACAACAGCCATATGGGAGAACAGGTGCTTTCATTTGCAGACCAGATATGCTTATCCACTACTCTTAAACACAAGCTTTTTACAGTGCTCAGTGCCATGTTCTGTTTCAAGCCCTACATGACAAGAATGAAGTGGCTGAACTGAACAGCATTCAGAGAGCTGGGTGAATTCTCAGAAGGCAGGAAAACATGACCTAAGGAAACAGATTGAAAGGAATGGATTGTTTAGCCTAGTAAAGAGGAAATTGAGGATGGACATGACAGAAATCCTGAAATATGCAGAAGGTTACTGAAAGGAGAAAGGTAGTAGATTTTTCTGCATACCCATCTGGGTTAGGTCAACAAGCTGTTGTTGTCTTTCAGTTGTCTTTAGAGAGATAAATTGTCAGAGAAAAAAAAACAACACAGTATTCACAAGGCTACTGAAACAGACACAGAATCTTTATTCTTGGAAAGTTTGGGGGGTTGGGTTAGCCTGTGTTTGGTTTTTGTTTGGTTGGTTTTGGTGGGTTTTGATTTTGTTTTTTTTGTGTGTGTGTTTTTCTTTTCTATTTTTTTGTTGCTGTTGTTGCTTTTTGTTTGTTGGTTGGTTGTTTTTTATTTTTTTTGTTGGTTGGGTTGGGTTTTTTTACTGTGAAAAAGCGCTACTAGAAAGACTAGGTGAGAGTCTCTGGAAGTCCCTTAAGCCCTGTTTTCTGTGATTCACTGTGCTACAGTATTCACCCCATAGCTGTGTCTCCCCATCCAGAGCTTCATCCCTTTACTGAATGCAGGGGCAAGCATCAAATTGTCAGCTTAGCTACTGCAGAAATGGTAGTGATGGTACCAGTGTGTCAGTTCTAGATAAGCTTCCATGTATGCCCTTTATGACACTTATACTTGGGGACATTTTCCCCGTCACTTCAATAGCTTGGAAGAACTGGGCTTTATCTGCTGCTGCATGTGAGGAGACTGAAAGCTATAAGATTTCAAGGCATGTTTCTGTCAGAAGCAACCTGAGCTCAACAGCTCCCAATTTTTGAAGATTTGTTTGCTTTGCTATTGAGCACACTCACTTTAATTCACAGATTGAATGTTCAAGAACTGTAAGATCATCTCACCTGGCCCTTTTTTTGTTTCATCTTTCAATCTATTGAAACAAATCAAATCTGTCTGCTTAAGTACATTCAGCCTTTTCCCTTTGGTTCTAGGGAAGAGAAACAGCACTTATTTCAGGATGACCCAAAGAAAATCTGTCCAGAATAAAAGTGATAAATATGGTAGCAGTACCAGTTCTTAAAAAGGAGAGCTGAAACAGGAATGGAGTTTAGTGGCTTTTCTTTAGGCAATAGTGAATTATTTCATGTCAGCAATTTACTTTGCTTTGTCATATTTGACTTCCTCGAACCGCACAGGGTTGGTTTTTTGGTTTGCTTTTTTTTTTTTCCCCCCTAGATTCATTAACGACTCCAAAGTGAAAAGAGAGCTGCTGCATTAATCAATAGCCGAAGGAAATAAATCTCTGCTCTTTCCTTCAAATGCGCTGCTGCTGCTTGCGATGTGCTTTTCTTGGCAGAGTTTTATTCATGACAGAAGCCAGCCATCTGCTGGAGTGCTGCTGCAATAACCCTTCCTAGGATCGCAGGACAGAGCTGCTCGCCTATGTTTGAAAAAGATCGGTATTTTTCTTCAGACTTTATGAAAAATAAGAAGCTTGGAAAACAAGATGGGGAAACTATGAAGAGACCCCTTAAAAGAAGACAGGTGTTAAACGCTGATGCGGTGAAAATGGCTGTGATGAGCAGGGATAGAACACAAAACATTAAACACAGATGCAACATCTGCCTGCATGGTGAAAACCTAATCAATGAAAACCAGAGCACTGAACCAGCTGCTCCTCAGATCTTCAGAGGAGAAGGACTAGAACACAGTCCTGGTATGGAGCTAACCAAAGACATTCCTACCCCCGAAAGCCATGACACCTGGACAGTTTGTTGCCTGTGTACAGGATTTATCATGGGAAAAGCATTTTGGGATTCCATTTAGGATGGAAGGTTTTAAGGGAGTTATGGAAATGTGCAAAATGTATTATGGGAAGTTTAGTGGAGGAACTGAAGGTGGGGAATGGGAGGAGTTGAGGTGAACTGGGAGAAACAAGAGCATGGAAATAAAGGGAAAAGGAGCTTGATATGTGTTACCACGTTACTGGTGAGTAGATTTTTCTCACTCGACCTAGTGTTTGACCACTACAGTCTATTCTATGTCCTCGTGAAATCCCGTTTCCAACTACACTCTTTATTCTAAGTGTGCTTGTGTCTGTGCTAGTGAGCTGCAAGGTGGTCTGGCTGGTGGCTGGGATAAGAGGTCTTCTGTGTGCCAGCAACCAGAGGAGACCATGGTCCAGGGGTTGAGTAAAACTGGAGGTCCCAGCTGCTGGAGAGACCTACATCAAGTGTGTATATTCCAGAAGCAGCCTTCAATGGTAATGAGCCAGAGGGGAGGAGAGGATTGAGACATCTTTGTTCATATTTCTGCAAGTGCTGGGTTTATTCATGTGGATGTCAATAAAAAAATTAGAAGCAATTTCTGCATTAGTTTGTGTGTCTGGGCACATGTGGAGTCCGTAGTGTGCATTTATGTGTGTCTGTGTGTTTCTATTGGGAACAAATGCTCAGCCTCACTCCAGTCTGGACCTGGGGACATGGAACCACTGCAGCCTTGCAGCTGTTGGGTTGAGAGGGGAGGAAATCTTCTGGATCCTGAAGCCCAGCAGGTTTGGCTATCTCTGACAAAATGGGACTGAAATTCCAAGTCTGATCCTTTGGTAACTAAGGCCAGGGGAGAAATTATCAAAGGCACCTACATAACTTCACAGCATGTATTCAGTTTTCAAAGGTAGCTGAAGGAGGAAGAAGGAGGCGGGTGGAATGCACTGATTATTATGTTCAGCTAGGAAACTATGACTGTGTTTATCTTATTTTCCTGATGGAATCTGTATCTCTTGGTCTCAGGCTCATCTTTACTACTTGCCACCATGGCCAGGTGAGGAAGAGATTAAGTTAACTCCCCCCTGAATGCTCTGCTGTTTGGTCCAAAGTTCAAGTTGCTATTTAGCAATGGTGTAGGAAACTGTATCTCAGAAGCAAAAGGTTGAATATACAGTTTCAAGATGAAACCAGTTAGCATCTTGGATTGATGGTTTCAGCTGGGACAGAATTAGTTTTCTTCCTAGCAGCTAGTATGGTGCTGTATTTTGGATTTAGTAGGAGAATAATGTTGATAACACACTGAATGTTTAGTTGTTGCTAAGTAGCACTTATTCTAAGTCAAGGGTTTTTCAGTTTCCCATGCTCTGCCAGCAAGCAGGTGCACAAGAAGCCAGGAGGGAGCATGGCCAGGACAGCTGATCTGAAGTAGCCAAAGGGATATTCCATACCATAGAATATCATGCTCAGTATAAAGTGGGGGAGTTGGCCGGGAGGAGCTGATTGCTGCTTGGGCATCTATCAGCAGGTGCTGAGCAATTGCT
This sequence comes from Chloroceryle amazona, assembly GCA_027560015.1. Classification (NCBI taxonomy): domain Eukaryota; kingdom Metazoa; phylum Chordata; class Aves; order Coraciiformes; family Cerylidae; genus Chloroceryle; species Chloroceryle amazona. The sequence goes on from JANHFX010104193.1 coordinate 14,075, forward strand.
TTGTGCATCACTTATTTTTCCCAGGTTTTATTTCTCTCCCTTTTTGTTATTTCCCTTCTCGTTACAAGTAGTATTATTCCTATTGCTGTTCTTATTATGATATTTTATTTCAATTATGAAACTGATCTTACCTCAACACATAAGGGTTGGGTTTTTTTATGATTCTTTTCCCCATCTCACCAGAGCTGGGGTGGGGAGAAGGAGTAGTGAGCAAGCAGCTGCACAGTGCTTAGTGCTTAGTCTTTGGCTGGGGTTAAACCACGACAGTAGAGAGGTGTATCCCGTTAGCTAATGGGGCTGAAATAATGACTTGCTTAATAGTCTCTGGCAGGAACCTGGTGCAGCATTGCTTAGAAATGACAGCTTGATGATAAGACAAACTGGCTGATTTACCAAGTGAATTACCACTGGAAGTGCACCCAGACGTCAAACTGTGATTTTTAACTTAACACCAAAGTTTATTTCCCACCCACACAACCCTGGCTTGCTTACATTTTCATTACCTTCCACTGACAGATCTCTAAAATGAGAAAATGATTAACAGAGGAAACCTGGTGATGGAAAAACATTAATTAAAAGCATGAAAAAGGATGCTCACTTTCAAGAGAAAAAAATAAAAAAAAAAAACCTTCCACACCTCTGCTCCTAACATAACAGTCTTGGGTTGCTGGGACTAAGAGGTTATTAAAGGTGGCTTTACATTCTGCTGCATGTGGGTAGAGAGTTTGCTCTGCTGGCTGGGTGACTAGACAAGGGGCTATCACTTGAGGAGTTTCTCATTTATGGAAGAGTAGCAATGCTTCTCCCTGTGCATCCAGTTTGGCACTGGCATGGCCACTGGGTGTTTTCATAGATGGTGTCCATGCCCAGGTGCTGGCAGCAGGGGCTTCAGGGCAACCTTCTCTAGAAAGAGGCTGGGGCTGCCCCAGGCCAGACATAGCCAGTTCCAGACAAAGCAGGTTGTTCATGAAAGGTTGGAGCCTGGGGAAGGACCAGTATTGGAGCTGAGAGACAATATGGGAGGAGGGATGAGCAGCTGAGAGGGGCTGGGATGGACTCACTGCAATCCCCCATCCTCCACCTGCTGGGACCTTCAGGGTGAGAGGGACTGGGAACGAAGAGGTGAAACTGGGTATGTAAAAGATTCTTGTGGGCAGATGGTGTTGTTTTAATCTCCTTGTCTTTGTTCTTCACATCTGAATCTTTTTTAATTGGAAAAAAACCCTGTTTTTCCCTATTTAAAGTCTATTTTGCCACTGACAGCAACTGGTAAGTTATCTTCCTTTCTGTATCTTGATGCAGAGAAATGGAAATGGAAATATAAGGGGAAAAACTCCACCCCAAACTTTCTTTTTGTGGCAAATTACCAACAAGAACTTCACACTGCCCTCTCCATTCAGTGATCAGTAGTCAAACAAGTACCTTTCAACATTTTTTTCCCCCCGCTTGTTTAGAATGAGTGCACCTACATCTTAAAATGTGCGACCTGTACAAAACAAACCTTAGTCAAACAAGTGAGCAGAGTTGCCTGAAGTCAGGATGGCAGAGAGGATGTTAAACAACCCAAGGGAATTTCACACAGGCCATTTTGGGTTTTGCTTCTGAGGTGTTTTTAGTGCCTCCAGTCTGAGCTGCGCTATCTCTCACTGTGCATTTGACTCACCTCTAACATACAGTGTAGTAGGACTATTAGAATAACTCCCTGTCCAGGTGTCTGTCAGGAGTTGGTTAGGTGTAGCTGCAGGGAGCCTAAGGCAAAAAGATTGCCTTGGAAACTCACTGAATTCCTACTGGTAGATTCCCATTGACTACAAAATGACATAAAAGTCTTGGTCACACCAAGACCTCCTGTGCTCTTTGCTCGTCTCGATTTTATTGCACTTTTGGCATATTTCTTACTGTAAAAACATGGCTGATGCTTTCACAAGGTACTTGCATGCTGCTTGCTGGGCCTTCACTGGGCCAGAAACACTCAACAATCCTTTCAGAGCTTCTGTTCCGATTTCCAGCAAGAATTAACAAGAAAAGAAAGAAAAAAATGCACGGTGTTTTGTATGGCCAACAGCTAGTCATTTGGATTTGCTTACGGGCATAGCTGGAGGCTCCACACATCCTTTATTTTAGCTGAACCATTTTCAACTTCCTGTACTACCATAAATTTCTGGAGACAGAAACAGCATCAGGAGCCTGTCCAGGGTAGAAGCCTGTGTACTCGAGGAACAAAGGTAGAAGTATTCCCTGCTAATGTTCTTGCAGCACTGCTCCTTTTATTGACATTTCTGCTGCAATTGCCTGAAAGCATGTCACCCCCAGGGCCTCCGTGAATATTCAGAGGAAACAATTATGTTTAAAGTCGCGTCCCTCACAAACTGAAAATTAAGGCAACCTGTTGGTACAAAGGGCCTGAGAGCATTAGCGCATTGATCCCGAAGGCAAACGTGGTGCCAGCTCATTTCTGAAGTTGTAAGGCTGTTTTCCAAGAGTTTAATGTGCTCAGGTTACATGAGCAGGAGAAATCAAAGCCAGCAATTACACTTCCCCAGCCCTGCACTGACAACTAGAAATCCTAGTTTAGAATAGTAATGTTTTCTCTACTGCTGCTAATGGCTGAGCTCTTCTGGAAAGAGCCTTACTGCTGTTTAAACTCCAAGTCTATCAGTACCAGTGGGATCACAGACTACTATGGGATCCTGCTCGCCATGATTCACCCCAGAGAAGTTCATGAGCAGGGTCTACTGCAGCATTATTAGTGGGCCCAACTCAGGCTCCTTCAGACTTGAATAAACTGCTAAATGGGCTTTTTACAACTTCCGGTCTTCTCGATTTGAAGATAGAGGTCAAAGTTTACAGCAGGCATGAATGGCAGAGTGAGGGCAGTCTCTGGAGACCTTGGTTCCCCTGTTTCTTGTTCTTATCTTTTCCTTCCTCTAGTCTGTTGATGACTGCATCATCATTTCCTATAATTCTCCATGAAATCTATATGGGAATCACTGAAAATGTAAGGGCAATTGCAAAGGGGATCTAATAATAAGTAATAATAAAGATAAACAAATCTTAGTCTGCTGCTCCAGGTCCTCACTTCTAAAAGATTTCCAGAATCTCTTCTCCGGTGTTCTGTCTTCCATCCAAGACTGAGTTCTCCTACTGCAGGCTGAAAGGTGAAAGAACTGCAAATGAACACTCAGGCAGTGTCTCCGGGGACATTGCTGCACGTTGTAAGGGACAGATGAGACATTTGGCTATTTCATAGTGTCCTCATCTGTTTCAAGTCGTGACTGGGATCCAGTTATGTCTGGATTGTCCTCTTCACATATCTATTGAGGCACCATGTCTGGCTGTAGAGGTCTGTGACTCAATGAAGAATTTGCCCTTTTTTGCTCATCCCAGGGAGCATTATTCAGATATGATGTGAGGCCTGTAAAACTCTCAGGGGGAGTAAAAAGAGCTATTTATGAAATACATACTATTCCTAAATTAGATAATTGTGCCACTAGTCTGCAACTTTTGCTCATGACTCTGATTTGGAAAGGATCTCTCTATTCCACTTGCTCTGTGTTTGCTGTGTCTGCCCACTATCTCTTTATTTTATGTTGAGGCTAAAAAAATATTTCGAGTGGAGACCATGTTTGTGTCCTGCTTTTCCACAGCCTAGGGGAAAGGGATGGAGATTGCATTTGCAATTGTCCTGGTTTGAGTGAGAACAGAACTAATTCTGTTCAATGATTTTACTTCTCAGCTCAGTTCTTCTGACTATATTTTCTGAAGTTAACCGCGTGGTTTTTTTCAGTTTCTGCTGCTGGCAGGGAGAACACCCCATGGGCAGAGTCAGTACCCAGGGGGGTGCAGACCAAGGCTGCTGCTGGGGCTTGTGCATCACGGGGAGGG
>JANHFX010105777.1:0-17798 GCA_027560015.1 Chloroceryle amazona
AAAATGAGGCTTCCCATCTTAAAAGATTCTGGAATTATATTGCTAATGTTCTGAAGTATATCTGCTCCCCAAACACTTGGATTTTTACAATACCTTGTCCAACAGTGTATGAGCATTCATATCCCAGATTATAACTTTGGTGTTAGTTTTTTGACTGGAATCTGGTTTCTTAAAGGTTTAATGCTAGGGACTATGCACTTGAAATTTGCTGCGAATTGGCTAGTGTTATCACCCAGATTTGAGAACGTTTTGATTTGAGAATCATCTAACATGCAAACATGATTAAACCTACCACAGCAACAGATTTACTGGGATTGTGGGATGACTAGTCACAAAAATATTTGTTCGACTGACAGTTAAACCGTGTTCCCTGTAGTACTTGAGATGCCACTTGCACACTTAAATCCTTGTGCTAACAGAGATTCTCTTAAGTTTTTACGGATTGATCTGATGGAGAATTCACTTAGCTGCATCATGCTGCCTCAGCAGTTTTGTCATTGTGGTCTTGGACTAAAATCTTGGATTTATGTTGTGTCTTGAGAAGATGAGTATGTGTGGATCTATTTGAATTTTCACCATGAAATTGTGCAGATCTAGCAGCAAGGGTACAAGTGATGTTCAGTAGAGAAAAAATAGTCCATTTTGTAAGAATGGGAATATAACTATATGGTATAAGTACAAGTCTGCAGTTTTTTAGCCAAGATGCATAAGGTGCCTGATCCAGTAAAATTAGGAGTAAACAAAGCCTGACAGACCCTGGTGCCTTAGAAATGATGTGTATAAAATGGTTGGATGGCAGTGTGGTGGCACAGCCGCCCCCACCCCGAGTGTCTGTGGAGTGTCACTCCAGGGCCACATGGCGAGAGGCCCCTGGGCTGCAGTGCAGCCGGCCCTGCCACTCTGTGTCAGGCCCTGCTGAGGCCTGCGGAGAGCAGCAGGCTGGGAAACTCAGTAGGCCTCGCTTTCCAGTGCATTTTGGCCTTCTGCACGGCCTCCTGAAACCAAACCAGTTTTGGTTTCTGATGTACATCGATCTTTTGAGATGCCTGGAACCAAAATAATCTCTCCTGATTAAGGCCTGGAGAGTGAGTCAGTGGGAGAGAGCGGTTGGGCCTCCACCGGCCACATCCATCGCTCCTGAGTGCTCTGAGCAGAGAGGGCTATGGTGGGACCACACTGCCCCCCGCCTCAGCCTCCCCAGCCTCTGGGAGATTGTTGGTCACAGTGGAATATTACCAGCCTAGTTTTGCCCAAAGTCAATCATCTCATGAGCCTATAAATACTGATCCTAAGTGTGGGCCATTGGAGCTCTCAGGGGTCCCAGCAGGCCTGAGTCTCACATCTCCCCCTGAGCTGGGACAGCTCTCAGGATACACCATCCAACTGTCCTGACCAACGAAAGGAGAGACACCGTCCGTCTGCTAAAGATCAACGGAGGGAGATACACCATCCATCTGCTAAAGACCCATGGAGGAATATGTAAGTATCTGATCCACAGGACTTTTTTACAAAAATCCTGGAGATCACAGGCTGCCAAAATTAATTTTCAATTCACAGAATAATTCCATTTTATTCACAGGTTAACCCTTATATGTGTATATATGTATGTATATAGCTCTGGGAGGCTTTTTAGATCTTGTAGAAATTATTGTATTATTCTGTTTATTCTGACTTAGTATTAATACATCAGTGTTAATGAATTGCTGCTATCATTTACCTTAAAGTACTGTGTTACACTAACCACTAAACAAACTCATATATGATCCTTTCCCCATATCCTTAGACATAAACTGTCAATCAGGTCTGGGACTAGGGGAAGATCTTTTCCCTGGAGGAGCTGGGAGGGAAAGGGGGTCTGTCCTGAATCTCATGACCAGACAGAAGGGCTGCCCTTATCCCCTTCCTTCTGCCCCATCAATACACTCAGCCAAAAATCATTCTGTTGTTTATAGGTTCGTTAGTACAAATATTATAATTGTATTGCTTTTGTTAGTCGTGCACAAATTTACTCATAATCATGCTGTTTTTTTATTTTAGTTACATTTGCTTATTTTTGACTAATTGCCTTGTAGTAAGTAATATAGTGACCTTGCCATCAATCAAATCTCATTTAACTTAGTTTATTCTTTGCAAAATTATGCTAATTAGCTAAACCGTTATTCTTTCTTAATAAATTACAGTGCTGCTTTTGTCTGAAGTGAAGTGCATTCCACTCGTATTTGTGGCAAGTAGAGCCTTCACCAGGGCTCTGTAGCAAATAACACGGGGAGGTGTCTTTATGCATTTTCACACCCTTGTGACTGGCAAGCAGAGCTACCTCAACTGAAAAGGAAGGATTTTTTACTAGTCACTTAAGCATGATGATAATCATGTGTCATAATATAACTTCAGGGGAGTTCTTTTTCCTCACCTTATACTTTCACCACTGGCTTAATCCCCATTGCTCCAGATGGAAGCTGTTCTGGAGAGCCAACCAACTTTTCAGCCCTCTGAAAATGTTTATTGGTGAAATAGGAAGTTCTGATTTAGCTTCTCGGCTCTTTTCCTCTACTATTGATGCAGTGCTGATTACTCTTCCCTCTAAAGCTCTCATTAAGTCACCATCAGGATACAGAATAGAAAAAAATATCTTGCTCTCAATTTTGTCCAATCCCTGAACTTTAACCAGTGCAAAGTATCACCAAATAACCTGGACAATTCTTGCTACACAGTTACTGTGAAAAATAAAGACAATTTACGTTATTTAAAGACCTCTCCTCCTCTTTCTTCCAGTAACCTCTTTGGGTTACTGAAGAATTCTGTGTATTTGGAAGGGCTTGTTACATTGGTCCTGGATTAAAAAGAAAAGAAAAAAACAAAGAAAACAAGCCAAACAATATGTTCATCTGGCATAGAGATTGCACAACAGTACATCTTTCTTATGACACCCCAAAAGCTTGTGGTTCCTTTTAATTTTGGCAGCTCCAGACTGCCAAACAAATAATGCATATTTATTTGTTTGTCCCACTGCCTTTCTGAAGAGAATCCTTAGTATCTTTGGTGGATTTACCACAAAACAGCATCCTCAAAGAATACCTCAAGCAAGTATGAACATGTTCAGAAATTCCCTCACCTCCTCCCATGATTGCTGCAGAGTCTTACTCAAGTGAGAAAGAATGAACTAACTGACTGTCTTCATGTTCACCCAAGACTGAGAATAGACCTTTGGAATAGAATTCAAAAGTAGGAGAAAAAGCAACATTTTTATTATTGGTGGCATGAAGATTTCCATTTGGACAGCAGCTACTTGTCTTTTCTCTTTCCTTCCTCTCCAAGAGCTGATGCATTGTAGCATCAGATAGCTACAGATATGGGAGGGACCAGGAAGTCCTGTCCAATTTTCTTAGACTCTTCAGGGAAATCACGTCCAAAAAATTATTATGTGTATCCTGTGAGAGATGTGAAAATTTCTTGGAGTGTATTAAAAGGACAGAAGTATGGTCCTCATCAGATGGGGATGCTGAAGAGGTTAACAATCCTGCCTCAGAGTGGCGTGGCTGTTTCATCAGTTCCTTGTCAAGATTCACATTAGATATTCCCCCAGAGATTCCCCCAGCAAAACTGAATATTGCTATTCCACACATGAGGGGTGGACCCAGGCTCTTCCTGCCACAAGAAGGATAGTAGGAATGAAGGGGAAAAGTGAATGGGAAGAGGACACTGAGCTGGAGAAGAAGGCTGGAGTGCTGGCAAGGTATAGTGGCTTCTTCTTCTGAACAAAACTGCTGCCATCTATGTACTTTTAAGTCCTTCAGGTGTGGCAGTAGCAGCAAACCTGGGTTTCCAGGTTATAGATGAAGAAGGCAACAGGAAAAATGGATGTTCTACAACTCCTTATAGTTATTTCCCTGCTTCAGAAAGTCACAGTACACAAGAAATGACACTTGCTCACAAAACAAAGGAAGTTGTGATACAACAGTCCTTTTTTTAGAGGGTTATTTAATTTCAGCCTTGTACATTAGCAATCCAAGTTGCATATTGAGAAGGAGAAAGAAACCTTCCAATAAAAAAAAAATTAGTCTATTAGTCATAAGTGCCATTGTAACACTAATGTGTTTTGCACATGGCAATATCTTGTTTTTCTGGTTTAAAAGGTGTGAGCATAAGGGTGTTGTTGGAATTGGTTAAACATCAGAAGCACAGTACTAGGAGAAAGAAATCAGGGGCCCTCTGATATGACCCGCAGTTGCATTGCAGTCACTTCCTCCTCTGGGTCAAACGTGTGTAAGAAATCTCAGAGCAATGACTTGATCATGGGTTGTCCCTGCTGCAAATGCACCAAATTAACTGCAAATTCCAGTAAGGTCAAATTAGCACTCAAAAAGTTAATAGAAATTAAAGTGTTGATTTCAGTTCAGGGTTCAGTCCTTCAGTCTGCAGCATTTAGATCAAAGTATTAAGCTGTGTGCAGTAGCTTTCTACATTTTCACTCTTGAAATATCTTACTCCAGTGGGTATGAAGTAAATGTTTTACCTAAGCCTTGTCTAAATCAATGAATTCGGTTTTACTGCAGATTAGGCATGGTGTTTTCAATACATTGCTAGACTTGTTCTGTAATTTGCTTTATGCTTATCTTGACAGGCACTTAGGTCAAAAGAATCTACTGATCTGTAAACATTTTGAAGATATTATATAAAGCAGTACTTGTGCTTGGAAACTTTGAGTTCATCTGAGATGGATTTGAACTGGGTGATTTTTTTTTTTCTGTTCCCTTTCTTATTCTCTATACCACTACTGCCAAACTATTACACTTTTTTGATAAACAGTTCATGAAATACAACTTTTATGAAATCATAACTTCAACATTTTAATGACTTGATGTGTATAAAATCTCAAAGCAATATCTTTTCAGAAAAAGTATTTTTCAAACACAAGAACTGCGATAATGATTCATGAGAACAGAGCAAGTAAACAAAGATTAGAGACAGAGAGAGAGAGAGAGAAATACACCATCCTCCACTGGAACTAGAGATGTAAATAGTTGACCCAAGTTACAGGAGGTAACATTCAGTTCACAGCTAAACTGCATTGTGAAATTAGTGGGTCAAATCTCATAAGGTCATCTCCATCAGTACTTGAACCAGACATTTTCAGGTTGCAGGAAGCTGCCAGGGTGTTCTCACTCTTCCTAGACTTTGTTGCTGCTTCACTCTCCAGAGCTGCACGGGCTGTTTTGGAGGGCCAAAGTGTCACTAATCTGCAGAGATCCAGCAACAGAGATTGCTGGGAGAGTTCAGTCAGAACTATTTGTACAAAAGCTGATGTTATGTGTCCAAGATAGAGTCATTCCTTCCTTCTTAGTAATTGTTCTTGTGACACTTGTTTGGGATGTTTTTGATCTGTTTATTGCTCTAGTTGAGGATGTCCCTGCTCTCAGCAGGGGGTTGGACTGGATGACCTCTAGAGGTCCCTTCCAACCCAGACATTTCTATGATTCTATGTAGCACTCATATTTTCAATGTCCTGTTTTCCCTAAAGAGACTCTGAGAAAAGGAATGTAATCCTTGGACCATCATTTTTCAATCTTCATTAATCTGCCTGAAGTTCTTTAGAAAATTTAAATAAATATAAACAGGCGTGCAGAATAGAAATATATTTCATACTTCTTTTATTCCTGAGCATTTTGTAAACGTCAAAATGAAATCCAAACATTTATATTAAGGCTTGGGTTACATTTTCTTGTTATGTTTTCATTCTTGAGCAGTAGAGGGCTTCCTTTGAAATCAATATCACAATGCCTATCTACATATGAACACCTCCAACAACTTATCTTCTTAACCTTTCTGCAATGCATTTCTCCAGTCAGCTCTAAGTGAAGTCAACATTTCAGCCTTTGATTATATGCCACCCATCACAGTCCTGGGCATCCTGTGCCCACTTTCCTGAAACTTAAGTCTTTTTCAGCAGTCTCTAAAGATAGACCGAGTGTCTCATGCTTTTATGAGCAGTTTCCACCTGTTGTGTGGGGCACACAGATCATAATCACTTGTTTTCTTACCATATGACAAACTGCAAACCAACACGATCAGGAGTCCATAGAACTAAAAGTGCTAGATAATTTGTGTAGATACCATGTTCTAGTCCAGATCATGAGGGGTTTTATATGAAAAAGGAAACATCCTCAAATTCTGAGCAGTTACTGTCAAGTTATTTTGGGGGAGGTAAGACTTCTCTAAGCTGAGATAGAGGGTGACCTTTTGGGTGGAAGAAATCATGCTCTGATTGCAGTGAAAACCATGCAGTGCTTCCCATTCCATACAGAATGGAAAAGTACAATACAGGTTATTTTGTTTCATTATCAAATTAGTAACTGCTTTTTAAATACTTTTGCCATTTTTTTTAGGGTTTTTCTATAAACATGCATGTCTAAAGAAATCATCAGACCAGAGTAAATAGAAGGGAAAAAAAAATAAAGGAGCCGTGGTTGATCATTCATACGAAATTAAATTCTCTGTGTTCATCATGCACTCCTAATGATCATAGAAAGTAACCTAGCAGAAATGAAATTTTACATTTCAGGGCATTAATATTTTAGCAGTTACTTCCTATTTGGTTATATAATGTCTAAACTGGTTTTGGTTGGTTGTTTGACGTTTGATTTGGTTTGGTTTTTCCAAAATTTGACATTATTGCTTTATGTGTTGTAGAGTGAAATTGTTTTCAGAATCTGCCTAGCAACAACAGATGCTCTCTCTCCCTCTAGTGGAGGATAAAAAAATAGTTTTCTTTCCATTTTTTTCACGTGTAAACCATCAAATAATAGTATCAGAGTGTCAAAGCTTTTCTGAACAAGAATCCATCATAATTAGTGTTTAATGTATAAAATAAATGTTATACGAGTAGCAGTGTAATAAAAATATTTTCATATTAATATTTTTTTCTGCAAGCATACCAGTTTCAAAATGCTCCTTAATGGTACAAATTATAAAATATTTACATGTGTAAATATTTACAGATACATAGAAACATTTTAAAATCCCAGCAAAGGCCCTGCAGTTACGATTAAAAACAACTGGTAATCTCAAAAATATAACACAGGGTGCTTAATGTTGAACACAGGAACAGCTTGCACGTTTGTATTTGCCGGATTTATACTCACTTTAAAAAGAGTGTGCCTAAAATGATATACTTTTTATTTTAATCCTAGTGTTTTCAGCATTTGTGGTGTTCAGCTTAAGAGGGGACTGCCACAGCAGTCGGGTGCAATGTGTATCCATCTCTTTTTCAAAATTAATGTTACAATCTACTGTTTTCTTTCAGTCTCCTAATAAATTTTTAAAGAGCAGCATAAACATCTGCCAAGTTATAAGTGCAGACTGCTTATGTAAGCGATGATTTACAGGACTAAGTCCATAATTAGAGTAGTAGAAAATACTTCTTATGTACTACTGATTAAACAAGATGTGCCTATAATTACTCCACTTCTGATTTCCAAAATATAACAAGACCGTTGTTTCTTGGCGAGATTCCTGTTACTGTTTTCAGTGGAAATTTTGTTTTCTTATTCTGCTGCTGAGCTTCTTTTTAGGAAATTTTTCTACCTTGTGTTTTTATTTTTGCACTTTATCTGTTAGTATTTTTCTTTCCCTTCATTGTTGCCATGCAAAACTTCACACAGGTAGGTGTCTGCCCAAAGGAATGGGAAACAGGATGAGCATGTAGGTAACTTCACAGTCTTTGGCTTTTGAGGACCTGTGGGGCACTGCTGCACCTGGCAGTGACTGGCACAGGGCCTGAGCAGGGAGGCTGGTGCTGCAGGGTCTTGTAATTAGATTATTTTACCTTCATGGCTGCATGCTCAATTTTGTAGAAGCTAGAATTTGGCATATACAAATTCTTATTTTTATAAATTCCTTATTTTGTCAAGTATAGAAACAGCAGCTCAGTAAGGCACATCACATGCACATGTGACGTTCCAAACTCTTCAGTTGTGTGTGAAGCAGGAATAATATCAATAAAATCAGTGGAGTGACAGCATGTCACACTAGTTTAGGCCAAAAAAAAAGGTCCTTTAACTGGTCTGCAAAGCCAACAGACAGAGTCAAGATACTCGCTTTGTTTCGGTTCTGCAGAAATAGGTGCTAGGTGATAAATCAAAAGCCCAGAACCCCGTTAGCTCAAGCAGCAGTTTATGTACAGTGCAAAAAATAAAGAAATTGCATATGATTGGTTACACGATTCTACATCACATAAATCTTCGTACACATGCTCCATCAATTACCTAATTCATTATACTATTACCTAATTTATTATACTAAAGCACTGATACTTAAATTCTCCTCCTAAAGGTGTGCTTTGCAGTATTAAAATCACCCTGGGTTATCACTGAAATCAGGTGCAAATAAACCTCTTCACACCAACGCAGCATTATGAAGCAGGCACTCTCTTTATTGCAGCACTGGATGCACGGGGGACCGTTCCACCTAATGTGCACGCTACACGTTGTACCGGTCAAAGCTTACATACCCTGTTACTTACATATGCATTAAATTTCCTGGGATGTTCATACATATTCATTCTGTTTCCCAAGACTAATTATCAGATTTGCATAGTCATTACATCCACAGCCTGAGTCTCTGAGGGGCCTCCAGACAGGGGTCTCTGGCAGTCCCTAGGGACTGCTGAAAGGGGTATCTCTTGGTGTCTTTTCCATGTACTCTTCCATGAGTCTTTCTTCCATAGACCATCTTTGTCCTGGCTCATTGCTTTGTTCATGGAGTTGTCAAGGTCCTTATCTTGACTGCAACTGGTTCTTGCTGGTTTATCTGCACTCCTCCGGGATGAAGCAGTCACACTTGTGAGGCTTATGTCCTTAAGTGCATTCTTGTCTGAGGCCCCTTTACAACATCCAGGATGTAACAGTCATACTTGCAAACATTATTTCCTTGCCCGAGGCCCCTTTTATAACATTTCCCCCTTTGAGACCCAAAGTTAATTCCTTGGAAATTTCATCCCAACCTTCCTTAATTAAGGATAAATAAATATCATAAGGTACAATGAGCATTTCATCATAACCCAGAGCCTAACATGCAGAGCAAGAGTCACAATAAAGTGTAATATGAGAAATATTAGCAATACAACAACAGGGTATAATATCTTGTTTAGAGTTCCAGTAGCAGTTGGTGACCATCCAAAAAGGATGTCCCAGCATTTGTGTTCTCTGTCTTTCTTTAACACTTGATGTATTTCTTCTGCATTGTGATAGACGGTAACTGAAGTTTTCTCTCCATTTTCCTGAACCCTCTTTAACAGCTGTTTCAGATCCACATGTTGTAAAAGCTCCTTTATCAAGGTGAGTTTCATATCTATAGGGACAGGCAATAAATCTCAGGACAAAGTGTAATTATATTGTAGTAATTGGATGTAACAGGAGCAGAGTAATTAAAATCACATCCCTTAACGTTAGTAAAATTGCAAATGCAAATGTTAGCCTCGTTACGTAACTGCTGGACTATAGCTGCCACCAAATGCAAGCCACGATCAGAGGACATTCCTATCAGCACCCCAAACCTTGGTATTGTTTCTTTGAGTTATAGCTTAGTTACTTTTTCCCTAGCCTGGTTGGTGCAACAGGGGAAAGCTTTTGGCCATCCTGAGGTGTTAACCAATACCAGGAGATATCTGCAACCATTTAGTCTTGGTAATTCAGAAAAGTCTATTTGCTAATAATCTCCATGGGAGTTTCCTTGCCTAGTGGTCCCTGCAGGCAGTCTCTTCCTGTTCATGGGATTATTTTTTAAACAAATGCCGCATTTTGCTATTAGAGACTTTACTATCCCAGTCATTCCAAAGCATATAATCAAATTTTAAAGACTAGAGATCATAGCCTCACTACCCCAGTGTGTTTCCTCCTCTCTCCTTTCTATGGTCTCAGTCATCATCTGCTATGGAACAATGACTTGTTTTGTGGCAGTTATTAACCAGCCATCTCCATTTGTGGCTGCTGTTAAAAGTGATGCCAGTTGTTGATCTGTCTCACTGTAATTAGGTTTCAGATTTGGGAACTTCACCCATACTGGTACCAATGCAAGGATGCTTTGTTCAGCCACCTCTTCAGCTTTTTTATCAGCCTGTCGATTACCCACATTTACTGCAGTTTGTCTGGGTCGGTGTGCCCTGAGACGCATTATCAACACTTCTTTAGGTTTTTAATATTCTACCGTAGTTGGAGAATTTCTTCCTTGTCTTTAATAGGTGATCCCTGAGCTGACAACAATCCTCTTTCTTTCCAGATACCCCCCATGTGCATGGACTATCCCAAATGCATATTTTGTGTCAGTCCAAATATTCACCTTCTTTCCTTCAGCTACCTCCGTGGCTTGTCTTAATACCACCGATTCCACCCTCTGGGCTGATGTGTTAATGGGTAGGGCTCCAGCTTTTATTACCTGGGTAGCTGTAAGCACTGCATAGATGGCCATTCTTTTTCCATCTCGTACAAAGCTGCTACTGTCTGTAAACAGCTCCAGATCAGGATTGGTTAGCAGTTCATCCCTTAGATCTTGTCTGCTCGAATAAACATACTGTGTGGTTTTGGGACAATCATGACGCAAGGGTTTGGAATCCCTTACCTCTGAATTCAAAAACATCGCTGTGCTGGTTTTAAGTTCCACATCATCCTGTTCCAACAAAATAACTTGATATTTGAACATATGGTTTGGAGACAGCCAACGAATCTCCTTTTGCTGTAAGACAGAAATTACTATATGCTGATCATGCACCATGATTCAACTGTTAATTTTCTAGCTTCTTGGATTAGAAGTACAATTGCAGCTACAGCACGCAGACATCCTGCCCATCCTTTAGTCACACCGTCCAATTGTTTGGAGAAGTGTCCCACAGCTCTTCTCCATGTTCCCAGTCTTTGAGTCAGCATGGCCTGGGCAAGGTGTTGTCTCTCATATACTCAAAGGTTATCTGCACGTCCAATTTGCTCAATAAATCCCTTCCCATCAAAGGTATCGATCATTCAGGCCTATACAAAAATTGAGGTGTTAGTGGCTTCTTTCCTTTTTCCCTGTGGCACCAACAACTACAACATTTTCTCTACTCAATTTTCCCTTTGTTCATGGAGTTCTCAAGGTCCTTATCTTGACTTCAACTGGTTCTTGCTGGTTTATCTGCACTCCTCCGGGATGAAGCAGTCACACTTGTGAGGCTTATGTCCTTAAGTGCATTCTTGTCTGAGGCCCCTTTACAACATCCAGGATATTTGCAAAAATTACATCCTTGCCTGAGGCCCCTAAAAACAAGGGGACACCCTGATGTTTTAATCTTCGTCCAAATCTGTCTCTGCTATATATAAAGAAGCCATAATGAGGCACTATCTACAGAAGCTGACAGAATTTTACTGTCTTTAGTTACTGCTCTTAATTACTGTGTCTTGTTTCTGATTATTTTAATCTTCGAGGTCATCCCGTCCTTTAGTCTTAAGGGCCTTCCTTATTATCCTGGCTTCAGACCAGTTCATTATATGCTTATTCAACCTAAAAGGTTTTAACTCTATCCTTCCAACATCACTAAGATCAGACATGCTGTTTCTGAAAATGTTGAATTATTTGGTAAGGATACACTATTTTTTTAATATTTATTTTAACCAAAATCCATCTGAAAAAGTTGCTACTTCAGATGTATCAAATTAGATCCAAAAATATTTTTTTTTTTAATTCCTGTATTAACTTATCTACATTTTTTCCTAATTTTTATAGGTGATTTAAGTAAGTCCATTATCGAAAAACGGGGTTTATTGTTCAACAAATAATTAGTCTATGTCCTTGGAATTTTATAAAAGCTTATTGCACTAATTAACAGTTGTTATTGCTTCTTGAGTATCTTTAGTATGCACAATTCATTCGTACTGCTTTGCAACTCTTTACAAATATTACCCTGCTTCACAAACAATACCATTTACATCACAGAGAAGCCAAGAAACACACTCTGAGCAGACTGCTGAGAGGACTGGAAGTAATGAGCTTGTCCTCTGACTCCATTTTAATGACTCTTTGACCCAAGAAGCATGTAGGGCTGGATAGGTAGGGAAGGCTGATAATCCCGAGTCTCTGAGGAGGTTACAAATCACACACAGTAAACCTTAGAATCTCTGGTATTCACATCAGGCGAAGAAAACTAGCCATGGTTTCTTGAAATCCACCTGACTGTTAAAGGGACTCAGAATGACTGGGTTTAGGGTGACAGTTGCTGGGCTGGTAGACAGAACACATCATTAACCATGCAGGTAACAACACTTCAGGCAGCATCGATTAACAAGATATCACAGGGATAAGAAGAGGAGGAGATCCCCCTGGAGGACATTGCTTAAGGGAGCATGAAGTTCGTTTACAGCAAATCTTTGTTTAATAAAACCCCTAAGACAAAACACCCTTATCGATTTTAGCCCCCAGGCCAATCGGGGACAATGGATTTAATGTAACTTAATCTCAACTTTCAGTGTATAAATATTCTCTGCCCTGTCATTATGGTGTGCTAGTTTTCTTGGCATTATCCTGCTAGAACCTGATCCTGCACAAGGTTGTAATAAACTTGATATCTTGTCTCTTGTGTGTGTAGATTGGCTTTTGTACACCAGGTAAAGAATCCATTTTTAGGACAACAACATCCTTTAGAAAGGAAGGTAGGTGCAGTATTCTGAGTATAGAATACATTATAGAAAATATATGTCTGATTTTTGTGTTAAAGTTCCATTACCCTGGTCTTTCTCCCTGCAGTTCTTCTGAGGAGGTGGAGAAGTTTCTGGGTTTCATCTGTGACCTTATCCTCAGTTTTGGGGGGGAATGTAGACTAGCTAGTGATGAGGTCTTCATTTTCCACAGTTCTGTAGTTACAGCAGTTTTACAGAAGCAAACCTCATCTTACTCTGTCAACAGCCGACTGCAAACCTTCGCTACCTTTTGTAGAGGCATCAAGTCCCTTGGCCTGGTTCTGCCAGAGAGCTTCAGACAGTTTTCACTTATCAGACCATGGATTTAACGTACACAAGATCAGAAGGGAGAACACATCATCCAACTGCCAAGTCATGGTTTTAGTGGGAGAGCACAGGGAAAGAAAACTGTTACTACACCTTTCAAATGTTAAATTATTTTAACTAATTTCACCTCAGTTTCATTCACCATGTATTAAAAGTTTACTTATAAAGAGAAGAAAAGAAAGTCCTACCCAGAAACAAAATTAAATACTTTATTTACGGTAAATAATGGAATAAATTTGAAAGAAGCCTGGATTCTGTAAATGTGTACACTGACTGAAATTGCCAGTAAGTCTTTATATAGAGAGTTTCATGTAAGACATAGGTTTCATAATTGCCTCTGTTACCAAAACTCTGGTAAATGAACTGTCAAACACTCAATTTAGCATTAGAAAGCATTTCTTTCTAGCAGCCCTGGATGCACAGGGGATAGTACCACCTATTATGCACCCCGTACCTGGCACCCATCCAAGCTTATATCCCCCCTTTGCACACACAGGCATTAGTTTTCCTGGAAAGATTATACATATTCATCCTATTTCTGAGAACTAATTATCCTAGACACACAGTTATTACACATACGGCCTGGATCTCTGAGGGGCTTCCCTGGGGGTCTTCTGTGGCCTCTGATGGCCCTTAGTGGTGGTTGAAGAGGGGTCTCTTTAATCTTTCCATGAACTTTGAGGCTTCCTTCCACATAAGGTTGTATTTTAGCCCATCTCTCTGTTTGTAGAATCCTTCTTAACTGGTGTTAAAATATTTCTGTCCTTGATACATAACACCTATTGCACAGGACCAAGTTAACACGTTTGACACCAATCCTGCAACGTGCACATCTGGGGAGTAAAAGATATAGGATATTTTTCCCGATTTTTTTTTTTTTCATTGTGTTTAGCGACCTAGATTTGCATTTCAAATTGCTGCCTATTTTGAGTCTCTTCCTCAGTGGGGTTATTAGGTTTTTAATATTTTAGAAGTCCATGCCCATCTGTTTAGTTTCTGGCCTCTTTAAAACATTTCAGATTTGACACCTAAAAACTGAGATGCTAATGACTTTTGATGCTTTGATAGCAGTACCGTGGTGTGTAAATGTGTCCAGATGTGTGTGTTTCCTAGTGCAGTTAATAATTTCTTTGCTTACAGTTAGCTGGAGTTGCCTGTAGCTGTTCCACTGTAATATGTGGGTGGTTTTTAGCTTTGCCACCACTGTGAGCATGGCTGTGCTCTAACCTAGAGGCTATGCAGCTGGTTTTTACCATACTTAGCAGCTATCATGACATCTTATTAGTCAGAACAATGAGGAGGCAGAAGCAAAACTCAAATTGAAGCTTTAAGGATCTGACTCATTCTGTTTCTGGTGCAAGGAGGTGCAAATTGCACTTCCTGAGTTCCCAGCGCACCTAGCAAACCTCAGTTACAGCCCACCCCAAATGCATTAAAGCTATGAAAAGGCCTCATGCTCACTGCCTCTGCACATACCCATCTAACTTGCATATTGTTGCTTCTCATTGCTAATTTAATGCTGGTAGTGGCTTCCTGGAGGACGTTAGCTGAAAGAAGGCTTTGTGTTGTTGCAATTCTCCTCACCGGTTTTGCAGTCTTTGTTCACTGTCACCCAGAGAGAACAGCTTGTATTATCAGTATCCTGATGACCTCCAGTTGGGCAATACCTTGACAGCCGTAGAGCCCCCATCCTCTCTGTCCTTACCTTTTGGTATTGACAGGTGTGGATGCCCCCTCCTTGGAAGCGTTCAAGGCCAGGTTGGATGAGGGACTGAGCAACCCGATCTAGTGGAAAGTGTCTCTTCTCATGGCAGGGAGATTGAAACTAGATGATCTTTAAGGTCCCTTCCAACCTAAACCATTCTATGACTCTGTGATTGTCTTTACATAACACAGTGGTTGCATTAGCCCTGTCTTGTGACAGGACATTGTTCCTGCTAGCGTGTTGCTACTGTATCACATAGGTGGCAGAGAAGCCTACAACTATATTGCAAAAGTGGATAAGTTGGGTTTTTTTTTTCAGATTACATTCAGTCAGCCACCTGTTTTCAACTTATTTCAGTGTGTAGCTTCAATGTGGATGGAGCAGGGAAAGTTGGCATCTCAGGCACAAGTAGAGCCTTCCTGGATTCTGTTACTTTGTATATAGTTTCATTAGTACTATCATTAGGACTGTTGTTTTCTTCTCTCTTTCTGCTGTTTTATTAAAGCTTTTTTATTTCAGCCCCTGGGTCTTTCTTTTTTTCTTTCTTCCAATTCTGCTTCCCATCTGACAGGAGAGGGTATAGTGGGGAGGAAGCGGTGAGTGGCTGTGGGGTGTTTAGCTGCCAACAGAGGCTAAACCATGACAGTGTGGTAGAGGGCCATGGAAAAAATCCTAGACAAATAGAAATATTAACAGGAAAAAAAATTCCTTAAATATCCTGGAAAGTTATTGGTGTAGCATTGAGTGATATGCAATTTAGACCTTACAAGAAGTCCTGAAACTGTTGTGGTTAAGCCCATGAAATGTTAGAGGAACTGATAAATTAGAATCATCTATCTCTTAGGGTCTGGCAGGCTGAACCCAATGCTGCTCTTGGTTATTTTGGTAGTTGAATAGCCTACCAAATGAGGATAGCTTAAATGTGGCTTGAAACTGGCTTGTCAGAAATCATGTTTCTTCAGCCAGACAAGTAAAACCTGTGGTGCTTTCTCTCAGTATTCCTTACACACACATAATTACTATTAAGTTAATGTAGGCACACTAATGTTGAAGCCCATCTAATCTAAATAAGAGCAATAGACAGCAATTGCCTTTGTGGCAGATGAAAACAAAATTCTTGTTTCCAACCCAGTGCCTCAACTCTCACTTTTCCATTGAAAATCCTGGGGAAGCTCTGATATGCTAAATCAAAGAAGGCTCTGCCATCCCAGACTTTGCATTGAAGCTCACTTTATTTATTTATTTACAAAACGAAAGTCACATTTGCAGAGTGACATATTGTCCTGGCTTGAGTGAGAACAGAGCTAATTCTGTTCAGTGATTTTACTTTTCAGCTCCATTCTTCTCACCCCCTGCACTGTCTGCAGTCAGCAGCTGTTTGCACAGGCAGTGGCTGCTGCTGGCAGTGAGAGCAACTGACTTTTAGAGTTAGTACCAAGGGCTGGGGTGCAGACCTAGGCCACTGCTGGACCTTGTGCACCACACTGGGGGGTGCAGAAAGTAAAAGGCGGCACCTGCAGCAAGGAGCAGCCAGGACAGGTGACCCCAAACTGACCAACGAGAGAACACAGCTCCTGAACACAGCTCCCATCTGCTGCGGGGCCCAGGCTGGGACTTTCCCAGTGCCTGCTCCACAGCACCAGTGGTGACAGTGACGCAATTGCCATCAGGGTGGGTTGGGTTTGATACTGGCTTTGTATATATTTGTATATGTTCCATTTTTATTATCATAATTTTCATTCAAGCTGTTCTAGTTTCCTTTTCTAATCACTAAGTCTTTTTCCTTTATTCCTTTTCTCTTCCCCTTTGGGGAGGGAGGAGGGTTGACAAAGAGCACCTGCTATAGGTCTAAAGCGGTGCCCTGACCCTAAACCGTGATACATATATGTGATAGGTGAAAATACTGTATTAATTTCTAATCAGACAGGTAGTGTGAGGACATGTAGGATGTGAAAGTTTTGCTCTAATATGCTGCTGCTGCCTGTCTGCATTGCTCACAAAAGATTCACTGCAGTAAGACACATTGACATTGATCATTTCCTGTTAAAATCCTTCGGATATTGCAGGCTACCTCCTATTAGCCATCTCACATCTAAGCACAGACCAGAGGTTCTTGTTAAATGACAACTATGAACAGTGGAGACAGCATGGAGCTGCTGCCCACACCACATGTGAAACCATTCTTGAATGTCTTGTGGGCAAAGACTTGAATGAACAAGTCCCATGACTCCGTGACAGAAGCTGTGACCAATTCATACACTGGTATTTTACACTATGCCTGGGTGCTGATTGTCAAGGGTTAAGGCCAGCAAACAGGCAAATGACAGATGCTCTAACTCAAACCAGGACATTACCGAGCTAAATCAGCATGCAGATCTAAACGGCAGATAAGACCCATAAGCTATGTTTCCTTTTGTCCATACATAGGAAATGTCAAACTGATATATGAAGGACTTAGCAAAGCATTAGTTATTTATGCACATAAAAAGTTGACTTCCTAGGGCCTCTGACAACCACAGGAGAGAGTAGTTTAATTTTGCTATGTCTATTTTGCATATTCTAGCAAAAACTATAGCAGTTTTCTGCTTATTTAGTGCATACTTTCAATGAATTTATACAATAAATGGAAGATAAAGTACCTACTCTATATGGGTATATAAACATTTATGGCTGAAGTACCTAGAATGCCCTATTTGCTAAACAGATTATACTAGGAGGCCAGAAGGCTGATTTGTGACAATGCAGTGCATTTTAATAATAGCTCCAGCCACGGGTATTGACAGTGTTGAACTGAAATCATATGACTGCACAGAGCCCCAGTAAAAACAGAAGCTGGCCTGTGTGGAGTAGTTTGAAGCTTGGGAGACATAACACTGACTTGATGCATTGGTGTTGACAGGAAGAGGCGACTCTGCCTCCTGTGATGGAAGCTGTCATCGCTGGCCACTGCTTTCCCTTTTGCTTAAATAAAAGAAAATTTGTAAATGTTTCTTCTCCTTTCCTTTCCTTTCCTTTCCTTTCCTTTCCTTTCCTTTCCTTTCCTTTCCTTTCCTTTCCTTTCCTTTCCT
>JANHFX010105838.1:0-17792 GCA_027560015.1 Chloroceryle amazona
GGTGCTGATCTCTTCTCCCTGGGATCTGATGATAGGACACATGGGAATGGTTCAAAGCTGCAGCAGGTGGGGTTAGACTGGACATTAGGAAGCATTTCTTCACTGAGAGAGGGGTCAAACACTGGAACAGGCTTCCTAGAGAGTTGGGCAATGCCTGAAGCCTGTCAGGGATTGAGGCATTTAGACAATGCCCTTCATAGCATCCTTTAACTTTTGGTCTGCCCTGAAGTGGCCAGGCTGTTGGAGTAGGTGATAATTGTAGGTGTCTTCCTACTGAAACTACTGTGTTTTAGTCTATTCATAAATATGGGAGACCTTATTGTGGCCTTCCAGTATCTTAAGGGCGCTACAAAAAAGCTGAGGAGGGACTTTTTAGGCTGTCGGGCAGTGATAGGACTGGATGGAATGGATCAAAACTAGAGCTAGGTCGATTCAGATCAGACATTAGGAAGAAGTTCTTCACCATGAGGGTGGTGAGACACTGGAACAGGTTGCCCAGAGAGGTGGTGGAAGCCCCATCCTTGGAAGTTTTTAAGACCAGGCTGGATGGGGTTCTGAGCAACCTGCTTTACTGGGGGGTGTCCCTGGCACTGGCAGGGGGGTTGGAACTGGATGATCTTTCAGGTCCCTTCCAACCCTGACAATTCTATGATTCTATGTGCTGACTCAGCTCTACCATTTCTGGAGACAAGCTGTTTTTACAGCTGGTTATAGGAGGCTGATTTATGAACAGTGTCATCCAGAACAAACTCCTTTTTAGCTGCAAAATTTTAATTATAATTCTCTTTTCTTCTAATTTATTTGTTTTAAAAATAAATTTAATGAGCAATATGGCATTACATAATTGACAAGCAGTAAAACTTACTTTTCTTTTTTTTCCCCTGGAAAAGATAAAGACCTCATTACTCATCAGAAGTAATGCCTTATAGTGCTAGCAATTACAGATGTCTACACTGCAATGGGTCAGAAATGCTGTCAGAGCAGCCCTTCAGATGTTTGGTATTTCTACAACCTTTCTCTGAAAACACATAATTAGGCACAAGCATAAACATTGTCCATTCTTTTGTGATCAGCACAGAAGACTGAGGTTTAGTCTGGTTCACGCAGGCATTACACGCATGCTGGCAGTTCCCAGGCCAGGCTGCTTTCTGGAGAGGTGCTCTCAGCTGGCTTGGTGAAGGAAGAGAGCATATATGGTCACAAGTGTTCAGCTTACCTCTTTATCTTTTATTGCATCTGAACACAGCCCTTAATAATGCATCAGCATTTGGTCAGACCCGAAGTGCTCAGGCAGTTGAACAAGTTGAAACTTGTAGGTCCCTTCTAAAAAAGTACACCAATATGCTCCTTCTGTACTGATTTTTATCTCTGATGCTCCCAAGTGCAGAAATATAAATTCCTATAAAGAGGATATTTTACAGGATAAATTACAAAGTCCTTTAATCTAGCAGATGAAAGTCTAACAATATCCACTGGCTGAAGGTTGAAGCTAAAATAGTAGCCGATCTGAAATTAAAGGCACAAGTTGATGCCTTTTTTGTTATTTATAGTTAATAATTTGAGCATCTCCTGGTGGAGCTGGATAGTAAATTTGCCATCACCTCAAAGCCAGACCAAGGCAAAGCAATTATGTGGATGGAGGGTAAGACTCAGGCAGCTGTTTCTTAGCAATTCCTAAATTAAGAGATCAGTCTCTCTAGATCCCTCTCAAGACACTGCAGAGAAAGGGAAGATCAAGAGAAGAGTCATTTAAAGCTGAAGCTTAACAGCTGAGCTAAATATCTCTCCTCGGTGAATGCAGGCAGAATAGAATAGAACTAAAACCAAACTGAATTTAATTGAATTAAATCAAATTGAATCAAACTGAATCAATTCAAATAACATAGAATACAATAGAATAGTTCAGTTGGAAAGGACCTGCAATCACCAGCTGCCTGACCACTTCAGGGCTCACAAAGTGTGGAAATACATTATTAAGGGCATTGTCCAAACACCTCTTACACACCAACAGGCAGCCTTGTTGTATTATGGCTTAAGTATTAGGCAGCTACTCTACATCTGGGTGGGTCAGATAGTACAATAAGGCATCCTAGTTTGATCAGACATTCATAAGTATATGCTTCCCCCACCCCTCTGTTACCCTACAGGCATTACAGAGGAGGTGGGGTTAGACACACGTCCCACATCCCCCCACTGATTTTAATGGCTCTGTAAGGTTCCTGTACAGACAAAGAAGCATAAGGCTGTCACAGTCTAGGTTGCAGGATAGCTGGAGTAGGTACTGCAGAAAGTGAGGGCAAATGTGGGCCTGCCACAAACCATGTTTTCCAATGAGTAGAACCCAGGGTGTCCAGTGCTTCCTCCTCAACCAAGCTGATGCAATGTCAATGTTGACACTCCAACTTGTTGCTGCTGACAACAACCAATCGCTTAAGTTTTGTGGTCCCCTATGTCTGCTAGCACATCAGTCCTCTTTCCAAATCTATGACACATAATGGAGATCCTTCTCCTCTATACTTCCACACACGACCAAATTCTACTCTTGTTCCTTGTTAAACATCTAAGTGAGAGCAAATAGTGAAGATCTGCCTGGGTAGACTGTGAGGGCTGTAGAATAGGGCATGTATTCATTCTTCTGCACCATAATCAGACTGCTTTTCTGAATATAGCCACCTTTTCTGCTAATCCCCACAGTCTCAGCACTATGCCATGGGTGATGTCAAGCCAAAGCTAGTCCTCTGGTGGAAAAAGCCTCAGCTAATCCTTCCCTAGGTATAAAAGGGAAGAGGTAACTGGGCATTTCTGTCTTTTTTTTTTTTTTTTTTTTTTTACAGTGTGACTTTAAAAGGCATTAGGTTGAATTTTCTGCATGAAATAATGTATGAAAATCTTTTCCTTAAGACTGAGAAAAAGTCAAGACACAATCTAAAATCTAGTAGTTTCACGTGACAGCCTAGATGTGGGGGAGAAACTTAGCTGGTGTAAACCAGCCTAGATCTCTTGCCTGCAATAAGCTATGCTGGTACAGAGCAGCCAAAGACAGGTGATGGTTCTATGCACATAACAGACCTATATTCTGCCCTGGGCAAAGCTGTACCTGGCTGTCTGGAGGGTGGTAGGAATATAAGCACCTTCTGTTTTATATTTTGGGGATTGGAAGGGCAATGTGTTAACAACAGAAAAGATACTGAGCAAGATAGAGAGAAGAGCACAGAGGAGACCTGTAGGGAAAGAAAGCAGAGTAAGGGGAGGATGAGGCTGGCAAACATTGTGGCAGTGAAACAACAGATGGACTATAATTTTAGTGAGCTGTCCCACAGATGGTTCAGCAGATGGATTCTGCTGAGCTCATACAGCTTAGGTGTAAATTGCATCTGCTGATCTTGACAGGCGGGGACAGGATCCTTGCTTTGCTTTGCTTTGTGCATGTGCTGTTCTGACACTGCGGGTGCAGGGACGGTGCTGAGTGCCACAATGTTAGCCAGCCTTTGCACTCCTTACATGACACCTAAAGTCAGATTTTTCTGTCACTTCTAATATGGTAAAACTTTACTACAAATGGATTTACCACCTCATTTCTACCAGCCAGTTAAGTGACAAATGCTGTTCTGTGGAAAACAAAGATGTCTGCAGATTGCAATGATTTCTTTTTACAAACCAGACTGTCATTCTGGGTGGCATCTTTGACAGAATACAACTTCTCCAAGGGACGAACCATCATACTGCCTTACCCTGTGGGGTTCTAGATTCTCAAATGGCCTATGAATGCAATGCAATGAAGAGGAATTACAGTACAATTATATTCCTAAAATACATCAAAACACTTCCACCTAAAGGTTTTACTTGTGGATGTTCATGGGACACATGGATATATAGGAAAGAGTTTTTTTACCATCACCTCACAAGCTAATGAAGAGGACTAGCATATAACAATATTACTTTCTTCTATGTACAGAGGTCATCTTGCATGTGCCCTTCTCAACAGACTGTCTTTACCTGAAATTCCAGCATTTTGATACTAAGGCTGAGAGGAGAAATAAAAGATTTAGTCAGCTATGCAAGAGATTATCAAAAGACACTCATTTAATCTCCATGTCTGGTCTTAAAATACAGCTAGAAAAAATGTAAGCAACTGAAGGACAACATTGAATAAAGAAATGGCAAAGCTAAATGGGATAGAAAATAATGGGAATAAAACCAGTATGGTTTTATGAGATTATTTATGAGGATTATGAGACCAAGAGATTTTGGTTCCAGAGAGAAGGGCTGTAGAAAAGAGACCGTTAAGGGTCCATAGAGTGTACTGTAGGTTTTGGACTGGAAAACAAATCTGTGATGCTATTAAGTGAGAAATATTATCAGGGACATTAGGGAAAGTTTAGATATCAGATATAAACTGAAGCAAAATTGGTATTAATGAGGTAAAACCCAGATATGCCTGGAGATAACATCTAACTGACTTTGTCACTGCCCTCTCCAAAGCAGCAGGAGATGAAGCTATTTTAGACTTTTGTTTTAGTGAATAATAAGGCCATTGTAAAATTACTTGAACGTGGATGACACTTGGCATATTTGGTTTGAGCTTTTTTAAGCCAGAGGAGCAAGGAGAAATTAAAAACATTAAAATCCTTCTAAAATATTTTCTTGGTAGTAATTGAAAGTATGATCATCTCTGAAGGAAGAGGTGAACTTGCTAGCAATGTCAGTGATGTCCAGAGTTGAAGACACAAAATAAGAAAATAAGAATTGCCAAAAAAATCCCAATCTTTTAAAAAAAAAAAAGAAATTATCACAAGGCCACATTTCTGCTTGGAATTAATTTCACTCTCCACATCAGATCTGTTCCCAGCTCTTGTCCCTGAACATCCACAGGGTTCTATGGACCATTAGAGGAGATTTCCAGTGGCACTGATTTCCAACGCTACTCAAAGGTAAAGTTATGCTTTGCCATAAGAACCACCTTTTTGTCCTCT
This sequence comes from Chloroceryle amazona, assembly GCA_027560015.1. Lineage (NCBI taxonomy): Eukaryota > Metazoa > Chordata > Aves > Coraciiformes > Cerylidae > Chloroceryle > Chloroceryle amazona. The sequence goes on from JANHFX010105838.1 coordinate 4,974, forward strand.
TTCTGCTCCATTCTCCCTTCTTCCTAATGTCAGACATCAGAAGATGTTCAAGACGTCCAGATAAGGCATGTTACACTGTCTCTTCCTCAGCCACTCATGGACAGGATCACTATGGCAGGAATATCAGCTGGCTTGCTGTCATTCTCAGGTAGCCAGCGACATACTCCACAGATATGCCTCACCACGTCCTGGCACCACTAATGGAAAGGAATAATTTCCTTAATGACATGTGCTCATACACGTCCTGGCTAAATCTGTGCAGTGGACAAGATTAAAATGTACTGCCCTTACTAGGGTCACACTTAAATTTTGCTTTTATTCTATAGTCTGAAGTACTGAGGTTTTGGATATGTTCTACCTGTATCATTCATATAATGAGATCCTCAGCTGATGTCTGCACAGAGCACATTCAGGTAGCATGCTGTTGAAAATTACTAGCTCCATTGAATTCAACAGAGAAACACTAGTATAAAACCAGCATGCAATCCCACCTCAATACCTGGCTTTCAGAAGTGCTCCGCTACGCACTGGGCTAAGACAATGGGATCTCTTGGTACCCCGAACCCTTGAAAGCTAACTTGAATGAACTTGAATGAAGTTGCTTGAAAGTGTCCAGTGCAGAGCCACAAAGATGATGAAGACAGTGGACCATCTCCCTGCTGAGGAAAGGCTGAGGGAGCTGGGTCTCTTTAGCTTGGAGGAGACTGAGGGTTGGTGATCTCATCAATGTTTATAAAGATGTAAAGGGTGCGTGTCAGGAGGATGGAGCCAGGCTCTGCTCAGTGACATCCAATGATAGTACATGGGGCAATGAGTGCAAGGTGGAACATAGAAGATTCCATGGAAACACGAGGAGGAAAGTTTTTGCAGTGAGGGTGACAGAACTGGAACAGGCTGCCCAGAGAGGTTGTGGAGTCTCCTTCTCTTGAATCATTCAAAACCCAGCTGGACGTGTTCCTGTGTGGCCTGATCTAGGTGACCCTGCTCTGGCAGGTGGATTGGACCAGATGATCTTTCAAGGTCCCTTCCAACACCTACCATTCTGTGATTCTGTGAAAAGAGAGATTTTTCCATGAAAAAATGAAGACACCCTGCTTTAGAGAAGAATAATAGTCATGCAAGTGCTTATAGAGTGGCTGCAATCAATTAGAACCACAGTAAAATATTCAATAGCTTGCCATCCATCAAATACAAAAATGTAATCCTTATGTCATTATGGAGAGGATGTAAAATATGCAAGTATTCCTTTTTTTCTGTTTTCTTCTATCTCATTTCCAGCTACTACTGATCCTTCCACCAGTAGTTCTTACCTGACACTGGACTGTAATATAATTTCACTAATCTTGGATTGAATCAGGTATATCCTTTTTCACTAGGTTGCATTTCTTTTTCAGAGCTGGTTATTTCTTTTTACTTTTAATTACTATTTTAATATGAAAAACATGAGAAATTAAAACCTGCTTGATTTTCCCAAAGAGTTTCTTTTAATTTCCTGGTAGCTGTCACCATTGATGTCATAACCACAGTAAATTCATTTTCTGTGACAATGCATCTGAGACATAAATCTGAGAAGGTACATTTAAGTACCTTAAGTCAAATATTTGAACACATCAGAGTTGTACTAAAGCAGAAGAAGTTAGGTGCCACCCCTAGTGACACCTGTGTCCTTCCTCTGTTTATTTATATAAAAATAATCATCTGAAGTAAAATGTTGAACTATTTTTAAGCATTTTCAATTTTTGAATATGTATATATGCTTGCATGGAGATTTGGAGTTTTCAAGACTTGAAGATGCAAATGAGTCAGTTTCTTTCTTCAGGAGCAAAAGCTCTTCCTGATCTTAAAGGTGGGCATCTCCTGTTACTTCATCAGAATCCAGGTTTTCACTCAGAAGGTCACAGCTGGAACACAGGAGAGTATCAATGGCTTCTTGCCACTTGAAGGTGACAGCAGCCCATATTCTCAAAAACAGTGTTGACCTAATGCCAAAGCAAAGTGCACCATCAGGGTCTCAAGAGATTAGGTATTTACATAATTCCCTTTCCCCATCATTTTTAAAACCCCTCTCACTCCTAGATTTGTCAGAGCTCTAGAAAAATTTCTGGGTTGAGGAGGCCATGTAGATTACACATGGCTTTTGGATGCATTCTTCTTCAGCAGGTGCCCTGAAGCAAAGAGAATTATCTATATTGTGTTTAGGCACCAACAGCTAGATATTTAATGTAGATTAAGCACACAGATTAGCTTTTTATGGGGATTTCAGAGGCCACTGTGGGCCAAAATGCCATTGAAAAACTGCATTTCTGAAAAATCGCATTAGGCTTTTATCTGAATTTTCAGGCACCCAAGTATATCTAAAATTCCAGCCTCTACTAATACACAACTGCACTGTCCCACAAAAGGTACTAGCTTAGATTAAGAGGCTGATTTTTCTTTTACTATGTTTTCCCTGTGTTTTTTCCTCAATACATTGCACGAGAAACTGTAAACAAAAGCTCCATAGAAGTCCTTGATCAATTCATAGAGGATTGGGAAAGCATTAAAGTTATCAGCTTTAACTTGAGTGCTTCAGCTCTCTGTGCCCATTTAGGAACTCTAGCAAACTGAGTCTATTTTTAGCCATTATTTCATCTTGGTAGATGAAATTAATCTGAATATTTTAGCTAATCTCTCCCAGGATAAAGACTGTGACTGAAAGAATTGCCTACTTTACAGCTTTTCTTTATGAGCAAGCAGCACTATCTCTTGTTCCCTCTCTGGGAAGAAGAATCAAGGCTTTATGACTCCACAGTTTCCTAAAAAAACCTGCCTTGTTGGGTTTTAAACCTTTATTGTGTATTGTGGCTTCCCTGTCAACTGCTGAAGTTACCTGCTCTCATAAAGAATGGATGGGGAGGCCAGATTTTCAAAAATACCATAAACAGTTCCACGGGTGATGAAGAACTCTTCCTCCACAACTTCTTTCACTTTTCAGCATCCTCCTGGAACCTGCAAAATATTTCTTCATCTTCACTGGTTCAAGAGTGTGCAAAAGGCAACAGTGACTGAAGAGGCTCTTCAAGTCCTCCTCTGGTTATCAGCAAGAAATAGCTGGTGGTAGATCTCCCTGACTAGTGATGACATGTCTTTGGTCTTGATTTATTTATAAATAACATTTATGCTGATACTGTACAAGTAATTCTGAAGTAAAATGGGGACAAAACAGTATAAAACACCACTGAAACAATGTGGAATTTAAGCTACAAAAGAGAACACTCTGCTGTCAAATCAAATTGTGCAAGCACCCTTGAAAGGACTTGCTCACTGGTGTTGAGGCGAGGATTTACACCTTGATGCTGCTTTTTATTTGCCAAAGTAGATTCAAACCCAATTTCCTTTTCCTCCCTTCATTCTCTTACCCTGTTCTAATTAGAATAAAATGGAACATTTAAACATTGTGTGCAGTGCCAAACAACAGCAAGTCAAGAGGCACAACTGATGCCCAATATAATTTTTTCATTTCCTTCTGAGCAGACCCTCTCTCCTTTTCTCTGCTGTTTTTTGTTTTCCTGGAAAAAAAAGAGTCTTCTCAGTTTTCCCTACCAGTCCCCTCTCCCCAAATATATATACTGCTATTTTCCAGTTTCTTACTGAAGTCTTCTAATTATTCAGACATTCTGAAAAATAAAACTGAAGAACATAGAAGTAGCTAAGACGAGTTACCTGCTTTTTCATCTAAGGCATCCTTACCCCTAATAGTTAATTAGTGATCTAGCTCTTCCTTTGAAATTCCCATGTTTTAAGGGAATTGACTGGTTATAAATTGGAATGAAGGGATAAATAAACACTTAGTTCCAAAATGACAGTCAGGTAAAACTCCATAGAAGCAAACGTGGCGTCAGTCCACAGATGGAGCTTTCCTTGGGATATATGGGGTGGCTAAGAAAGAGGGGGTTCTCCTGCTGACCTTAAATAAATATGCCTGTTCAGCAAGCTAGAAAACACAAAATATCTACCTCCCCTTAACTGATTTTTTTGCTTTTAAAAAATTGAGGGGATAGGACAAAGCACAAATCCTCTCATGAGGAGACAAAGTTTTGAGTGAAATAAATTTCATTCACAATGTTATTTTGAATCTTATGCACACAATGTTTGTTTGGTTTTTATTTTCACTCATACAGTCGTAACACCATACAAACATAGAATACACTCATTCAGTCATAGAATGGTTTGGGTTGGAAAGGAACTTAAGTCTCTTGGAAGGGGGCTTTCCAACCCCCCACAGCCATGGGCAGGGACACCTTCCACTAAGCAAGGTTGCACAAAGCCCCATCCAACCTGGCCTTGAACACTTCCAAGGAGGTGGCCTCCACAGCCTTTCTAGGAAACCTGTTCCAGTGTCTCACCACCAGGATAGTAAAGAATTTCTTCCTTATATCTAATATAAATCTATCCTCTTTTAGTTTAAAACTGTTAACCTTTGGTTTATTACTACGCTCTCTGATAAAGTCCCTCTCCATCTTTCTTGTAGGCCTGAGTTACGTACTGGAAGGATGAATAAAGGTCTTCTCAAAACCTTGTCTTCTCCAGTGAACAACCCCAAGTCTCTCAGCCTTTCTTCACAGGAGAGGTGGTCCATCCCACTGAAAATGTCTGTGGCCCTCTTCTGGACTGACTCTAACAGGTCCATGTCCTGCTTATGTTGAGAAGGGCCATCTACACTGTACCATTGTCCTTTCTTCTCTTCAGAGTATCTCCCTGCATTAAAGATCACTTCATGTTTCATGGGAGGAAGAATGCTCTAGCATTTACATTGCACAGAAATGTCTCCTTTCATTTCTGCCGTCAGGAAAATACAGAAATGGTGTGTTGCTTTCAAGTATTAACACTGTCATTTTCACTTTAAAAAGAAACAGCCTCCATGTCAAGTGCTCAAAGGATGATTTTTCAAAGTCAAAGCCAAGCAACTAGCACATGGTCACAGCGTTTCACCCAGCAAGTGTCATGAACTGCTACGGTGAGGGCAGAAGATGTTGCACTTTTGAAGCAAAGCATCCCTTGAGCCTCAAAGCCTTACATTTAAAATGCTTTCCAGCTGAAATATTTTTGTTCAAACGTAAAGCTACTGAGCAGAACAAGACACAGACAGGTCACCATCAACCCAAACTCTGTGATTAAACCTCACTCTTGTTTTTAAACCTTAATTTTGGAGTATGTTAGTTTTCAGGTCCATTTCCTTCCATTTGGCACACAAAGAACAAACATAGACCTGAGGATGTCCCTCCCAAAACTGCAGGTAATACAGTTATCCTGATGCTGTATCGGTGTATTCGTGCGCAAGGTGGGCATATGACTGGCAATGCTTTGCAGGCATTTGGCATGCAGCCTTTTTGGGGGCATGAGGATCCAGGCTGCAAGAAATGTTCCCTTCAGGTCTTGCACAACTCCATACTTAGTAAAACACTCAGGGGCTTGCTCTGCAAATATCTGAGGTATGGATGAGAAAAGGAGCTCTTTTTGGTCTTTTCTTTTACACCAGGAAGGAGATGAAAAAGACTCTGAAAGTGGCCTCTGGGTAACAAGTCTTCTAGCACAAAAGCCCCTTAGCATTATGTAGCATCATGTCCTTCAGCTAAACCTTTTAGTGGCTTTAGTTTCTTGATAGTTTTTCAAGTGTCAAAAACTGTAAACATTTTTTTTCCTCTCGGTCTCAGCAATAATACTTCACATTTCCTGGGGAGATGTTCATTCCTGACTGTGATTAGCATCTAGAGCACTTTCTTTCTGTAATCCCTTACATATCCATAAAAAGATGTTAACTCTGAGGCTGAAGCTGCTTAATTTTCATACAAAAGGGTATTGAGTATCTTCCAATATTGTATTGTAGAGAAAGTTTTCCATTAAAAATATGTTCCATTATACAGTTCAGTACTTGAAAGTTTGGAAACTCCAAATTTAACAGTTATCTGTGAGACCTTAGTTTGCCTTCCCATTGCACAAGTTTTATGACACCACCAAGTAGCAGGGTGCTATAATATTTGGATCCCCTGAATATCTGTTTCACTCATTGAATGTTCTTCATTATTTCTTTCTGTTTCTTTTAATTCCTAGTGTGTCCAGACACCATACCACTTCTTATTTATTGCAATGCTTCCAAATCCTCCCCTGGGGACAGAATTACTAATTCTGTAATGCATCACTGCCAAACTGGACACATGCACACAATGAATATCCATTAATGCACCTTTACGGAATATTTGTGAAGGGATGTGTTTTTTCCATTCACACTGTCACCCAAACTGCATGGCTGGCAATGCTGGGGATTTGTTTGCTAATTGGGAGTGCTGACAGCTGGCATTTAAATTTAACTTTTATTTTTTAATGTAGTTATTTTAGTTATTTATTTTTTTATGATCAGTCATCCAATAGCTTTTATAGACCAAACTGTGGTGTTGTTTCTTTACAGAAGTTTTATTTTAAAATAAATGTTTTACATGAATTATGATTCTTTCCATGTCCTAAAACCAAGCCAAACCAAACCAAACTAAGCAAACAAAAACCAAACCAAACCAAACAAACAAACAAAAAAAAACCCACAACCAAACCAAAAAAACCCTACAAAAAAAAACAAATCAAAACAAAAACAAAACAAAAGGAAAAAATATCATAGCACCTCAGCAATCTTGTGTCCAAACCAGTTCCACATGGAGCCATGTTACAGCAGCTGGAGGTGGCAAACTCCTTAGGGAATAAACTGAGAAGTTGTGGTGGAGGTGGCAGAGGGAGGGAGGCAAAGAACTTCTTAAAGTGACTTTTCAGAAAGTCATCTTCATGGTGGAAGAGTGTCAGCTTAAACTGACAGCTTTGCTTTTTCAAGACATTTCTTTTAAATAAAGTGTCAGTGTCATTCTAGTTCCCTTTTCCTATTTCCTTCTTTTCTTTATACCTATTTCCCGTGCTTCTTTGCTTCTCCTTTCACAGAATTTTGTCATTTGTCGTGCTTCTCAGGGCTCATTACTATCTTCTCTAGTTGAGTTTGAAGTGTTTGGGGGTTTTTGCCCAGCACATGGAAGAAATAGAGGGGGAATCCCAATTGGCAAGCTGGAAAATTGCAGCTCATCTGTCAAAAGGATCATAAACCCTCACAGCTGTTGTGTTATTTTTTTTTCCTGCAAGAAACTTGCCTTCTCTGTCTATTGCACCTGTTGAATTAGCCGTCATTTATAATCAATTTCTAATATAAAATGTCCAGGAGAAATAAACTGGGAGCTCAGATCCTGATTTCTATCTTAACAGGCTGTCTAAGAACCCATTTCCATTTCTCATTTACTGCTGTTGTGCTTTCAGCCATTAGTCCCGAGGCAGGGGACTCCCCTACATGGTGCTGGAGTCAGCCTGGTATCCTCACAAGCACAGATGAAGGCAGCTTCCCAGCAGTAAGAGAATTGCTGTGCCCTGAGTGCTTCACTGCTTTTTTCTGTGCTTTTCCCCCCATTTTTTGTAAGTGCATTAAAACTATATATATAGTTTTAAAGTCCAGAGACAGTTGCTAGGAAAACAATATAGTAGGTTACAGAGCAACCAGTGGGTTCCTAGTACAGTTTCTTTTGTGGGTGACCTGAGAACCTGAAAGGATGAGGCAATTTGGACAACACTGACTGCAAAGTGACGAAGTTCAGAAATCTGAGCACAGGAGGATAAGCCACCAGTCTTGGCAAAAAGTAGATTTCATACACAAGGAATTGGTAACTAGGGTCTCTCAGGAAAAAAACAAAAGGCATAGGTGAGTGGGATACTGTAGTGAAAGACACAAAGGCAAGTTCCTCAACATACGAGAAAGAGGGAAGTTTTAATTATGGCAGCAATGTAAATCTTCAAATTTTTGAAATCTTCAAATCTTTGAAGATCAAAGAGAAACCACACAGAAAGCAGAGAGCGTATGCATCTGAGGATGGGTATAGCAACAAATGCAGGATAAAATCAGTACCATGCAAAATGAGTTCCCAGTGTCACTGAGCATAAAAAACATCAGTAATTTATTTGTGTGAATGCAACTAACATGCCTAGAGGGCAGAGACCTGTTGCTTGATGGTGAGAGACGGTCAGCAGAGCAGGCACAAAGTAGGTGAAGTATTTTTTCGAGAAAACAGTTAATTCTGATCAGATACTTAAGCATGTGAGGGTGATGCTCAGATCGTGAACATTTACACTGTGGTCTAAACCATGCAGATTACAAATTTAAGTCCATTTGCAGAAGGGATTGCAGCAGGGCTGCCTCTAACCAAGGTTTCCTACCAAAATGAAAATGTGGTCATTATAGCCACACTCCCTCCAGATTCAAGGCACTGTAGGGCAGCAGCAGCACCAAATGCAAACCTACAAGTAAATGAAACATATTTCTTACCTTTGCAGTGTCTTGGGCTATGGACTGGAAACAAGATATTAAATCAGATCCAGAACAGAAAAGAATAGTAGTGAGGTGTGTAGACCCAGGCAGAGATGAGAAATATTAAGCCTTCAGAGGTTCCTTATACGTTATGTATTTATGCTCTTCTGTTCTTTCTCTCTCTCTTTTCCCTGAGGGCAAAATGATGCAAGCAATGTCTTCTTATGCCTTATGTTCTCTGGACTGTCGGTTTCATTTTTGATGATAAGGTCTATGAAGTATGCCTTACATCTGGAATGGCCTGAAATTTATTGGATTTTTGTTTGGTTTGTTGTTGCTTTAATTTCGAGATCTAGGTTCTCAGGTACATTTTTCAAGTATCCCACATCATAATTATGTCTTCCTTACAAGTTATCTGCAGCTGAGAGGTCTGGGTTAGAAAAAAAGGATCCACTGTGCACGTTGCCAGATGCATATCTTGTAGTTTACAGTTGAGAACAGTCTCAGGCTACAAGCATTTCAGAAACTTGTCCAAACCAAGGGAAAATTACAGAGCAATCACTTTAGTCACATTTTACATAGCAGGCTTGTTACCAAATCCTTGTAAATTAAGAACTCTCTAAAACTCATCTTAGCATTAGAAAGCAGGCTTTCCTTTATTCAGCACCAGGTGCACGGGAGATCACTCCTCTTAACATGCACACCCACTTGGTTCAGCTTTGTTCCTTATATAATCACAAAACATCCCTATTCATTCTATTTCACAGATTTTCCATACATATTCAAAGCACTTCCCAAAATTCTTTATAATATTTAAATCATTCACCTCTTTTAGGGTCATCAGGTGGTCTTTAGGGGTCTCCCATGGTCTCTTACGGAAACATAGAATCATTAAGGTTGGAAAGGACCTTCAAGAGCACCAAGTCTAACTCTTAGAGTTTTTACCATTTAAGGTGTTCCAGTAAGCATTATATTCTTTAGCTTCAGTTCTTTTTTCACTATTAGTTTTGTCTTGTTGGTCTGCTCCCATTGTTAGTTTTATCTTGTACCGGGATGTGGTGAGTGTTTAAGCTTGTACAAAAAGGCACAAAGTTTTCTGTTCTTGCAAGAGGCTCCCTGCTATGTACCATATACATTCCAGCTTAGAAGATAAGCTGCTGGGCAGGGGTCTGGATATTAGACCTTTGAATTTTTGCAGGTTCTGAAGCAGGAAGAAAACCCTGTGTTTCGAATTTTAAGTTTGTCCATGTGAGGGCAAGGAGTGGGTTTTTTTTATTTTTTTTTAATATGTTTCATGCAGACTGCTTTGCCTGTTTCAGGAATCAAAGTGCTAGGTTTAAGCACTGGATGAGGTTAACTCATCTATCATAATTTCTATTAATAGTCTCTGGTTATAGCCTATAACTTTTCAGTGCTGAGGACACAATCTTTCCATTCATGATGAATTGTATAAAAAGGTTTAGATTTTATTTCCTTTTATCCTGTCAAGCGCCCAGCTGTGTAGTGGCCACTGTCATGTATGTTCATTATGGATTGTCTTTGCTCCATTTTTACTAATGTACAGCTGGGGATTTGGACTATATTGTCTTTATGGATAGTGATTTATGTGCCGTTGCAAAACTAGTTTTGGTTATTGTTATGGAGCAGCAAAGCACCTTTTCATGGCTGTAAAAAGGATATATGTTTGCTGCTGTTTACAGTTTTGATCTCTTCAAGGTGACTTCCAAAAGAGAAAACACTCCTCGGTTTGGGCCTTTTTTCTTTTTCTTCCCCTTTTTACTCCTTTTTTTGTTTGTTTCTTTTTTCTTTTTTTTTTTTTTTTTCCCTCATGATACATAAAGAAGTATTGAAAGCTATTTTCCTTTTTTATTTTATTTTTTTTTTCCCAGAAACTAGGAAAATATGTACACAGTGATGTATGCTGACTGGGGTGCTCATGAAATGACAATTTCCAAACAACTGTATAAGGGAGACCATCACTGAGGACAAGGAGGTGTTTTCAGTCAGACAGTTTTGTTTGTCAACAGTCTCACTGAATCACCTACTTACCACTTTGGATAGATGCTTTAACCGCTGTTGAAGGTTAAAGGCACTCAGCTTTTTCAGAGAATAACTTTTGGTAATTTGCCTTGGATATCTTTCTTCTTTCAACTTAAAACAGTGAAGAATATATACATATTTCTTTCAGTGATAAAGAATCAGCCAAATTCAGAGGCACTACTCATAAAGGACTACTTGAATTTTACATGATTAATAAAAAATAATACTCTATATAGACTACTAATTTTTTTTAAATACATTTATCTAGTACATCGAACTTCTTAGACAATTTTATTTTCATTTATCCTGAAAAAGCAAGTTAACAGACCAACTTCATCCACATTGGACGATCCCAATATATTAGTGCAGTATAGGATCGCAGACGGAACACAAGGTAGGACCAACTGTGCCTAAATATATACATGGGTTACTTAATCATATTGAGATTCATTAGGGACAGCACTAAGAGGACAGCAAACTCTCTGATAATCTCAGTTTAAAGGTCAAATTATAGTCTTAGATTCCGAGACAATATACAGACAATTCACCAGTTTTGGGTTTTGTTTCCACATTTTTTTAAGATTGTCTAATTTTTCTTTCCTTTGCCTGATTTCCACTAAATATCTCACTAACTGTCTTTAAAGCCACCACTTCCAGACTATATACCTTATCATCTCCAGATATGCTAGAGGTGCGTAAAAAAAAGAGGTAGAGGCTTTCTTTAATTACAGGAGGAAGGAAGGAAGGAAGGAAGGAAGGAAGGAAGGAAGGAAGGAAGGAAGGAAGGAAGGAAGGAAGGAAGGAAGGAAGGGGTTTCATCCATCTCTCAGAGCACTGAATCAGCTCAAAAGGCTGCAACAACTAGGTATTCTTCAATGGGCAATATGTTTTAAAATGCTTAGGTTCTTGCATCGTAGCCACAAAGTGAAGTTAATTTACAATGTATTTTGGTGCTTTTGAAATGCTGTGGGTGGTCACTTAACTGATGCATGCAACTTTACACCAGTTGATATAAATCACATAATTGCATTAGGTAGGACAGTCATTTCCATACCTCCCAGCATGCTGATCAAAAGAAGAAACAAATAAATGCTACAACTGGCACCCTGGTTTATGTCAGCTAGGGTAACACTTCTTACATTTGAACATAGTTATTTTGAATTCAGTGAGCTGGAATGAGAGAGGTTGAATGTACCAGAAAAAAAATAAATTAAATTGCACATTAATTTCAGCAAATAGTTCCTTAAGTCTGATGAAATAAGTTTTCATCTCTACACTTTTCCACTGCCCTCTGCCATTAAAAATCTTCTGCTCTTGGACTACTGTCTCTGCTGAGATGAAAAATAACTTGTAGCAAATGGCTTTATTTACTTGTGGTGCCATGAAGCTGTTCTTGAATTATTCTCCATTTTTAACAGCAGTGAGTAGACGTTGTTGACTTTAGGCATTGAACTAAATAATTTAACCATAATAGTACCACTAAACTTAGTATAATTATGTCATGTTAAAAATGCAGGGTAATAGTCTGCTGTCAGTGAATCGTAACTCAGGCTATAATGACTCCTCTGCCCTGAACATAGGAAAAGCAAAAGAAAAATAAACCAGAATTAATTTACAAACTCTTTATAGCACCAAGGGCACATCACTAACAGCTCTGACTTTATATCTTTTCAAAATGAGATTTTAAATGAGAACCTGCAGCAGGACTAAAGGCATTGCTATAGCAGCAAGGCAACACTAGAGAGTACGTGGCTTCAGTGGCACAGATTCCCTGTTAACACAGGCAGAGTCAGATACCTCATGTCAAGGAACAAAATGTTTTGCACCTTCTTCTGCAGCCCCAAGGATAAATTCCCTTTATATCATTCCTCAAAAAACTGAACGTCTAGTTCATCTAGGATCCAACCTCACGAATTAACTTCCCTGCTTGGGAGCCCAGTGACATACATAACAGATGACTTGGCCAAGGGAATGATGCTATCCATTTTAAACACCTTTGTCTTCCTCCTCAGCCCCTCCCTCCCCTCCTGCCCTCCACCTCCAATATCTGCAGTCCAAATGTTTAAGAAAAGAATGGAGCCAAACCCAGTTGGTGGCCGGTCACAAGTGGTGTTCCCCAGGGCTCAGTTTTGGGGCCCATCTTCTTTAATATCTTTATCAATGATCTGAATGAGGGGATCACGTGCACCTTCAGTAAGTTTGCAGAAGACACCAAAATGATCCAGAGTGTTGATCTGCTCAAGGGTAGGAAGGCTCTGCAGAGGGATCTGGACAAGCTGGATTGATGGTCCAAGGTCAATGGGCTGAGGTCTAACAAGGCCAAGTGCCGAGTCCTGACCTTGGGTCACACCAACCCCAGGCAGCGCTCCAGGCTGGGGGAGGAGAGGCTGGAAAGTGCCTGGCAGAAAAGGCCC
>JANHFX010106797.1:0-17694 GCA_027560015.1 Chloroceryle amazona
TCTGCCCAGCTCTCCAGTCTGTCTAAGTCTGGCTGGATGGCCTCACAGCCTTCAGGTGTCTCTGCCAATCCTCCCAGCTCCGTGTCATCGGCAAACTTGCTGAGAAGACACTGTCCTGTCAGCAGTGTCCCTGATGAAGATTATATTGGCTCTTTACTGATGGATTACATGTAGTGAGATGTTTGCTAATTCTACCCTTTATTATACTTTCTATAATCAAATCTCAGGCTTAATCAAATGTATTTCCCAGGACTTTTTTGTCACTCAAGCATGGCATTGCATTTGTCACCTTGTGTAGGTACCAAAGAAGTGGTAGGCTTTTGGCTACTTCATCCTGCATTTCATTAGAGCCTTGGGTGAATACCATGGAGCGTAGGTGATGTGTTACTTTGTGTGTTTGTACCCTAGCTTCTTCACAGTTACTTTCATTTTATGCCAAACCTCTGCTTAGTGACTTAAGGACTTAGTTGTTTGGTCAGCTGAATGTACTTTACCCTCTACCAGCTTTAGTAAATTGTGTAGTCTGGCACCACACTTCTGATATGATATCCTTCAGTGCTATGTACTTCTGCCTGTAAGGTGTCAGTTGTTTTGAGCCCCTTCTGGCTTTTCTAACAGTCATCCTCATTTTCACATCCTTCCGCCTGCACAACTGTGGTGGTTTTTCTTGGCCTCTGTTGCTCACACGGTAATGCTGTTTTTAAGTACATCATAGTCCCTGCTTCAGTGGCACCTTCTCCAGGAGGTTTTGGACTGGCTCCATCCTTTCCTTGTGCTAGCCTGTCATGGGTATTCCTTCCTTTTTTTGATGCTAACCATGAAACAACCTCTGATCTATTTGATATTTCTTCCATTGACATAATGTCTAATACAGTTGAATTCTCTGCCTTTGGTACCTCTCTGATATCTGTTAGCAGGTGATGATGCCTCTCTTGAGATTGGTATCACTGTCACAGTCGGGGCGGTAGCAAAATGTGGTAAATTTTTATTCCTAGATGAAATTTCAGTCCACGCAGTGTGTGCTAGACACTGAAATGGTAGTTTGTTACATAGATTTGACTTAAAACTCTTCAATACGTAGCTCTGTGGTACACCTAGCACAATCTGTATATTTTGTATATAATTTTTTTCCTTTTTTTTGGACAATAAATTGATTTTAAATTGTCCTTTGAATTTTCAATTCCTGTTCTAATGCTAAAAGTATAAATGTATTCTGTGTTATTAACGCATTTCACAAATATTGAGACACAGGCATTAATAATGTGATGAAATTAAGCATTTAAAACATAGTTAGAAATGTAATTGTATATAAAATGAAAGTTTGAAAAGACAAAAGGGCACGGAACAGTACAAGATCAAATGTCCTCAGTGCTGTAAACTAAAAGTATGAACTGCATGGTACGTGCTGTTAGTGTAGATGCGCTGATGGTGGTGTAGAAATCTATAGATGTATATGTGGACTTTTCCAGCTCTTCTGTTGAAAACCCAGAATAATAAAATGGAACAAATAGCAGAACAGATCAGCTAGGATAGCAACATTAGAATGATATAACTGACGGTACATTTTTGTGATGTTCCTCAGGGCTTGGTGTTGGGACTGTTTCTGTTTAACATCTTTATTGATGATCTCGATGAGGACATAGAGTCTGCCGTCAGTAAATTGGCAGATGACACCAAGTTAGGTGGGTGTGTTGATCTACGTGAGGATAGGGAGGCTCTCCAGAGAGACTTAGACTGGATCACTGGGCCAGTGTTAATGGGATGAGTTTTAACAAGGTTAAGTGCTGGGTCCTGCACTTGGGCCCCAACAACCCCATGCAGCGCTACAGCCCTGGGGGAGTGTGGTTGGAGAGCTGTCTTGAAGAGAGGGACCTGCGGGTTCTGATTGACAAGCGAATGAACATGAGCTAGCAGTGTGCCCAGGTGGCAAAGAATGCCAACGGCATCCTGGCCTGCATCAGGAACAGTGTGAGCAGGAGAAGTAGGGGGGTGATTGTCCCCCTGTACTCTGCACTGGGGAGGCCTCACCTTGAGTACTGTGTCCAGTTCTGGACACCTCAGTACCAGAAGGATATCGAGGTGCTGGAGTGGGTGCAGAGGAGACAACGAAGCTGGTCAAGGAAGTGGAGAATAAATCCTATGAGGACCGCTTGAAGGAGCTGGGTCTGTTTAGTTTGAGGAAGAGGAGGCTGAGGGGAGACCTCCTCCCTCTCTACAACTCCCTGACAGGACATTGTAGTGAGGTTGGTGCTGGTCTCTTCTCTCGGGTCATTAGTGACAGAACCAGAGGGAATGGCCTCAAGCTGAAACAAGGCAGGTTTAGACTGGACACTAAGAAAAAATTCTTCATGGGAAGAGTGGTGGGATATTGGAACAGGCTGCCCAGGGAGGGGGTTGAGTTGCCATCCCTGGATGTGTTTAAGCATTGCTCAGATGTAGTGTTGGGGGATATGGTCCAGGGGGGAACTTGTAGAGGAGGGTGAAAGGTTGGACACGATGATCCCAAGGGGCTCTTCCAACCTAAACGATTCTGTGATTAAATGTGTATCTCTCATTTTAAGGGAAAATAACTCGTTTTGCTCAAAAAGAGGAAATGGTATTTTCTCTTAATTAGGAAAAAAACCCCTACAACCAAATCACATAATCAGCATTTCCTCCTTCTGATGTCTATAGTATTGTGTGAGTCTGGTACTAAGAGGTCAGTATTCTGCAGTTATTTGAGATCTGACCTCTAAAACCAAATAAAATCTTTGGGGAGGGAGTAACATCTTCATTCAGCATCTAGCACTAAATGGAATCTCAACATCAGGCCGCAGCAAAAATAATAATAAGTGCAAAAAGAAACCATTTGCAATTTTGATGATCGCTTCTGTGCCTTTGTTCTGTGTGTTCTGCTATAAGTACCCAGTCAAATAATCTGGCCTTTCTTTGGATTGATTTTAACTAAATTTAACACCCTGAACAATTTCAGATTATCCTACCAGAGTCCTCTCTACCTATAGAGATTTAGTGCACAGTGTTTTGAAGCAGTTACTCCATGCATGAACTAGGGATGCCTGGAGAAAGTTCTTTAATCCGTGCCCCAAAAGACTTTTCAGTGGAATTTACTGAATTCTTAAGATTAACCGTCCTCATTTCAGTGAACAATCTCCAGGAAGCTTGCAGTTTAAATAATGTGAATAGCATAAGTCCTGTCTTGTGTTCTCTACTGCCCAAATTCTTTGTTTGAAATTCAGCAACCCTTTTGAGCCGTAAAATGAAGTCCTTCTATTTTCTTTATATTGTCAGAAGGAATTAAGAATAGAATTATGAATGCAGGAAATAAGCTGCTAAAATAAGCATCAAACTGTTTCTAGACATTCTAGTTGTCTTGTTTTGTGTGTATGCTCAGTTAATGTGTGAGGAAACCTCCCGTAGCACATGGGAACAAGCAGTTACTTCAGGCTTAATCTATATTGCATCTTGAAGAGTCTGTTTTAATACTAAAAAAGGGAAATGCTGTCTTTTGGCAAATGGAGTAGGTGCCACGGCAAATCTGATAATTTAAAATGGATTGAATGCTAAATATAGTATATATTCAAAGTATACTTTGAATATTTTTACCACCATTGTTTATTACTTTGAACTGTTTCTGTTACAAGGACTTCTCTAGGAAAGGAATCTAGAGGTGGGTTAGCAGTCTAATACACTTCTGCTTACTTTCTGCCCACCCTCATGAGGTTCTTTATTTGGAAATTATTAGGACTATGTCTTTTGTGTGCATTTCAAGGGTTATTACAGACTCACCTGAACTCCACAGTTAAGAAGCTGTTGTAGCAATGGCAGGAGAGTGGCTGAGTGATAGGGTTGTTTATTGCAGTGTCAAAGGAGAACTGAGGACCTTGCTGCCAGGACAGCAGTGCCAGACACTCTTAGTGTGCTTAGTCAGAAACAAGCATGTTACAACTCCACAGGACACTGCACAGAGCATAATTATGCTTGACAATAGTCTCTGTCTCTCCCTGTTTGAGTTTGCAGAGGTGAATAAAATGCATCTTAGTAGGGAATATGGTGATTATATGCAGTTCTTTACAGTGCCCTTTTGAAAAGATTCACCTGTAAAGTGATAAATCAGCAGAGCACAGGAGCACTCTTGGGATTTGCTCATTGTAGATTCCTGCAGTCTTCAGTCCTCTGAGCACCTGGATGGGTTCAATCCAGAGACAGATATTGCGGAGTGCCCTCTGCAAGGTGGCAGGCTGAAGAGAGGTGTGTGATGGCAGAAGGTGCTTTTGCTGCCTCACTCCCCCTTGGAAAGCCTTGGGGGGCTGGGAAAGCAAACATAGACATGAAAGATGCTTTGCTGAATGTGGCTGGTTAAAGAGTCCAACCACGAGTTGAGGTGTCTCCAAAGTGACTCAAAGCAGCAGGAAATTCTGTCAACTGTCCCTAGGGGAGTCTCCTTTGGGAAGCCTGGAAGCCCTTCCAGAGCTCCTCATGCTTTCTGCAATGGTGTCTTTATCTTGTAGATGTGAGGGCTTCCTGAAGTGGAGATGGAGTCTCTGGGGGTAAGAGCACATTCTTGCCAAGGAGCTTGCCACCCTGCGTAGCCATTTCAGCAGGCTTTGTGTTCTTTTTACCTACCTCCTATCCAGAGGTGCCCAGTATCATATTTTTGGTACTATTTCAGCAGTCCTGACCAGAAGCTGAAAGGGGATTTTTAAGACTGGTGTTCTCATCTGCAGTTATAAGGAGTAGGTGACCTCTTGAAGGGTCTATGGGGCCTCTTGAAGACATAAAATATATCTGTCTCATGCAAACTTCTGAGACCTGTGGAAAATTACTTTCTTCACATTCTGTTCATCAAACATCTATTAGAAATCACTGAAAAATATAACAGTGGTTGAAACTTAAGTTTAAATGAAACATTCTCAGGAAAGTATTTTCAAAGTGAAATTATTTACTTCTGTAGTGAGAAAAGCCTGTTCCTAAAGCTTTTTTTTTGTTTCAATTTAATTGTTACTGTGCTGTTTCAATGACTGGGTCTATAAAGACTGAGAACTTCCTTTTCTTATCCTTGGTCTCAAAGTTAGCAGTTTTGCTCTAAGTGTTGTATAATAATTTGGTTAATTTCTCTAATTACATGACAAGATGCTTCTCTTTCTTCAATAAATAGTAATGTTTTTGAGTTACAACAACAGCAGGGAATAATTTCTTTATGGGAAGTAATTATGGCTCAGTGAACTTACAGCCTTCATTATGAATGATTGTATGACATCAAGTGCTGGACAATCACTCTCAGCCTTTTTATTTACAGCTAAGGTTTTCTAAATATTTGCACAGTGATAATTTAATGGTATAAAGTCTTGTACATGGTTGCTTTTTGTTATTTTTTTCTTCCTTTCCTCTTATATTACCAGAATATTCTCCTTGTATTGGTGCTTGATATAAACTGGGTATTGGAAGAAGATGCTTTGGAGTTGTGGTGTAGCTTAATAACAAAACAGAAGGGTTTTATTCTTCCTGTTTTTCTTTTAGTTAGTTTCTTTCTGTTTAGTTCTCTGGAGGAAAGTGGGTTCATTGTATGATTGGGATAGAAATTTTGAAACATCCCTTTTCTTGTTGCTTTAATACTGAAATTACTGTGCCACTCCCTCCCCCTGACTAATGTACATTTGAATGGATCATCTCCAGACTAATAGAATAACTCTGAGCACTCAGGAGTTGCCACGTGAGTTAAATATTAATCATCTAAGCTGATGAGCTATAGCCAGGAACTTAATTGAAGAAGAAAATGCAGCCATGAGGTAACTGCAAGAGGTTGATTTAGAACTGTTTGCATATGCCTTTTTTCCTGGAAAATTAGCATGTCCTTATATTCCATTAATTGAGGTGTTCTGGGTTTTGTTCCACTTTTTGCATGCATGTAATTCAAAGCACCAGCAGGTCTTGATGCAGAAAATTTAGGATCCTTTCTACAACCTGTGTGCTGCAGTGAGTCAGAGGAGGTAATTTGATGAATCTTTCTAGTCGTAGTTTCAGGGGTGAATCCTGGTAGTATTTTTCCCCCACATGAGGGTCTAGCCCTTTGGAAAATTGAAATTGAGGTTATGGATTATAAAAATGTACATGAAGTTGGCACAGCCTTTGAGAACTGCACAGAAGTTTTCTTTTTTTAAATCTCTGCTTTCAGATCTCACATGTTTAAGTGAATAAACAGCAGTATCAGTTTTGTCACCGGTGTATTATTCTCTCCTATTTACTATTGTAAAGTATCTCTGGACTATTAGTAGGAAGTAGTTATCTACTTTATTACATTCATAGCCATGTCTATTTTCTTCTGTAGTATTCATTTGGAATGAATACAGATGTCATTTGGTGGCTGCTTTAGCTCTTTCTTGTTGCTGGGAGCAGCATTATTTTCTTCCAGTTTTCACTAAGGGTATTAAGTAGTATTTTGAGCAAGCTTTTTACTTTCTTTCTTGGTTGTTTTCTGGCCTTTTGATAAAGGTTTTGATTGAAGATCTTGTAGAAAAGGCAAACAGTTGCTTTTTATTGCATCTGTCATCATGGTATATAGGGTAAGGCAAGGAGTTTATTTACAGCTTGTAGTTCTTATATTAGTTGGGGAAACATGGAAAGTTATCATTAGCTTCTTTTTAGATTATTTCAAAGTAGTTGCGAAGAATTTTAGTGGTATGAAATTATTCTATGGTATCTTACTGAAATAAAGAATTTACTACAAAGGAGCATTATTTTAATTAATTACATTTTGTTAGTTTTTATTGAAAAAAGACAGATAACTATCTGAATTTGCTCTGTGAGTATTCCCACTAAGCTTTGTATGAATCACAGAATCATAGACTCAGGTTGGAAAAGACCTTTAAGATCATCAAGTCCAACTGTTAACCCAACACTGCCAAGTTTACCACTAAAACATGTCCCTCAGCACCACATCTGCGTGTCTTTTAAATCCCTTCAGGAGTGGGGACTCCGACACATCTCCATGCAGCCTGTTCCAGTGCTTGACAACCCTTTCGTGGAGGTTTGGGGTTTTTTCCTACTATCCAACCTAAACTTCTCCTGGCACAACTTGAGGCCATTTCCTAGCACTTGTTACTTGGGAGAACAGACCAGCTCCTGCCTCGCCACAATCTCCTTTCAGGTAGTTTTAGAGCATGAAGAGGTCTCCCACTCTTCATTTCAGGGACAAGTTCTCAACTGAGCAGTTTTTGTTAATACTTGAGCTGTTTACTACTAAGTATGATGGCCTTGCTTTCCCCATTCCATTAAAAACTGCTCTAACTCTTGTTATCTTGCAGGGAGCCAGTCACGGCAGGGAATTTACTCACTTCCAAATATTTTGATTGATATTCTCATTTACAAGCCAAAGAAGGGCAAACTTTGGGTTACTCTTCCTTAATGGATACAGGGAATGCTTTTGGTAGCCCTGTTATTTGCTGTAAAGCTCTTTGTATGACATCTCAGTGCTTTACAGACCTTGGTGCTGTAATATACTTGCCATACCTAGAGCCACTCTCTTGGATGCTTGTACTTTTTTCCAGTTAAGTAGTTACCCAGATTTGAGAGAGTTGCTTTTCTGCTGTGACTTCAAAGTCTCTGGTGACATAGACTGAAAAATGCTGCAGGTTGGTTTTCTCAGACATCAGTAAATCAGAGACATAAGTACGCTTGATTCCCTTGTGCTACTAAGGCAAGGGCTCTAGAAGAACTTGTGTAGAACCACAACTCCCTAGTCTGCTCCTAGGTGACATTTGTTTTCAACCCTCTTGAAAGCTTAGGCTTGAGCAGTTGTCACAGTGTGAAGAGAATCTTACAGTCTAAGACCACAGCACAAATGGCAACTGTTCTGTTGTCACACGGGTAATGGGCTCTATGTTACGTCAGGGATATGAGAACTCCTGTAAGCAAAGGCTAACCCTAAAATTTTTTGTCAGTGGGTTCTCAGCAATACTTGAATTGAGAGGTCAGGAGATTCCTTCTCAGTTGATGGATTTTGTCTGCTGCTTGTCTTTTACCTTTTAGCATCACCTGAAGTGTGACAAACACAGGGCACAAAAAGAGCATAATGAATTTTCCTCTACCACAAGGCATACTTTTTTAGAGACAGCTCTGGAGTTACTCCTCACAATACACATCACTTGACTTTACTGACATGGCTCTGCAGCTAGAGATGTGCCACTAAAAGATCTCTTCTTTTTTTTTTTTTTCTTCCAAATATTTTTGTTCGGAAGTTATTTAGTTGGGTACTGGTTTAACTTTCTTTTAAAGAATTCAGCAGCTACCTTGGTATCCTTTTTGGAGTCTTTCCTCTGGTTCGAAGATTAATTTTTCTGAATGTTTTCTTCAGCCTCCTGAGTTTTAAAGGCATAGTAAGACTTTGTAACCCTCGGTGGAGGAGCCAGTCATTCCACTGTAGCAGACAGCATTTGTGCTTGGTGTTCGTTGCACCTCAGACATCACCTTGTATCTCTGCTTAGGAGATGCTTCCCCTGACACCTCTTTGGGATCAGTCCTGAAGCCATTTCACCTTAGGAGTATTCAACATCAGTCTGTTCACTAAATCCCTACATCTAGTCTGATTCCCTGCGAGCCCTTGACCTTACCATCTCCATCTTTTTTCAGCTACTTTTTCTGTGTTCATTCTTTTTAAACAAAACAATGAAATAACAAGTAGCTACTCTTCAAAGGAAAGGCAATGGAATTATTTTCTCATGCCAAAGAGAAAGAGATCTTGGATCAGAGAAGTCTGGGGATGCCTGCATTTGCTAGGTCAAGGTAATGTGCAAGATACTGTCGTCTTCAGCAGAGACACCAGCCCACACCTCTTGATTTTCAGTACACCTACTACTCTGTCTCATGTCTGGTAGAAAACACCTTGCAGTCTGCAGTGATCTGGCCGTTACTGTTGTGTGCTGGTGGGGCTGATATTTTACGTGTAAAGCATGTCATTAGTGGTATAAAAAGAATAGCTCTTTTCTCTTTATTAATTAAAAGCTTCCTGCAAATTACTTTGAGGTTTTAGTAAATATAAAAAGTCTAGTAACCCCTATCCAAACCCCTGGAGAGTAGCAGAACCATTCTGGACCTGGTTTCCACCTATGTTGACCTTCTCCAAGCTACGATTCATACAGTGGGGATTTCCTAATGTTTCCCTACATCCCCTTCCCATACACTCATGAGCTCCTTAGGTATTCTGGGCCACCTGACAGCCTGCCCCTGTGCTGAATCCCATGAAAAATTCCACATCCACTCCTTTTCAGGCATTTCTCTGGATTATGTGGATTTCTGACTGGTGTTTCATCCGCAAAGTAGTTACAGCCTCCTGGACAGTCCTCTCTTCTCTAAGTTACTACAATAACCTGAATCCTTATCGGAAGGACACCTCTTGACTTGAACCAAAGTCCGTGTGGTAATCAAGGTATTTTGAACTTTCTTGACTACATAACTTGTCCTTTCATCAGAGAGGCACGTTGTAATTTGGTTTTAATTATCTTAAATTCAATTAGAATATGTTTTAGTTATTTAAAACCAAAAAGATCGCAGAGGCCAGAAATGCAGCTGGAGAGACAGAATTTTCTAAGGAAAATGGGCAACAGAGAACACCTGTAGAATGGGAGAAAACTCATCATAAATCTAGAATGCAATTGGCATATTCTCTCCTGTCATCTAAGGAGTGAATTGTGCTTAAATTTAATATTAGGGCAAGGATTTAACTAGATTTAAGATAGAGCTTGATTAGTTCTTGAATAGGATTAGATAGTGCTGCCCTCTGCATTGCAGAGGATTAGATTGGTGGTTTAAGAATGACATGTCCTACCCAAATGGCAGTTTAGCCACTGAAAATATATACCTCTGAGATTGTCAAATCAATCTATTTTCCAAGACTGCTTACCACTATGTGTATAACCACGTTATGCTTCTCTGCCTAGCTGAGACATTTGACTTGAGTCACCCCCACATGCTTAGAGGTGCTTATTTTTTTTAGATATCTGGACAGCCTCCTGAATTGTCTATCACTCCAGAGAGAAGCTTGAAAGATGAACTGGGGATTCGGTCTGTGACTGATGTGAGAGGGGTCATTACTGTTCCCTGACTGATAGAGCATTCAGTTGATTATGCTGTATTGGAGCCCTGAGAAATGTGGGTGCAGCACTCAAGCTAGGTGATAGAAACCGATGTCTTTCACTTTCTAGGGGAGAAAGGGCTAGGCAATAGAGAAAAAAAATGCTTTTCATGTATCCA
The DNA here is from genome assembly GCA_027560015.1 of Chloroceryle amazona. NCBI lineage: Eukaryota > Metazoa > Chordata > Aves > Coraciiformes > Cerylidae > Chloroceryle > Chloroceryle amazona. The sequence continues at coordinate 10,246 of JANHFX010106797.1, forward strand.
GAACATTAAGCTGGAAGGACATATACCCACTTTTTCTATTCAATCATTCTGGAGGTGGTTTTATCTAATGACAATTTATATTTTCTTAAGTGCATAATCATTTTCTGGGATTAAGATCTAGAAACTTAATTTTGCCACTTGCAGCTAATACCCAATTTCTGGATGAGCTTTGGCTTTATTTGCTGGGTCAGTTTCAAGTGCTTTCACACAAAATGTTCTGTGCCTTAATGCTTTTGATTAATAAGGGAGGCATGAATTCATTCCTCTTAAGCTGGCTAGCATCCTTTAGTCAGTTTTTCATTTCTTGAGCGAGTTCTCCAACCAGCAGGCTCTCGTTCAGGATGAAAAAACCATCGTTCCTTCAAAAATGGTAGTCAGAGTTATTCGGAAGTACATGGAGTATACAGTTTTATTCCAAAATTGTGTCCTAAATTGTCTGAATATCTACAGTTAACGTATCTTAAATGCAGAAGGAATTACTGAGTTCCTTGGTTCTTATGTTATATACCTCTGAGGCAAGCAAGTATCTTTATTACTTGATAATTATGTGTACCAGTTCAAAGTCTAACCATTCCAAGCTGTCTTTTCAGAGCTCCTGGTAGCAATGGCTAAAGATAATCTCATCTCTTCATCCCTATTCAATCACTATCTGCACTTTGCTAAATACTTGTTTAGAGAGAAGAAGCCAAGTTTAGTAACTCCCTTGCTAGATCTGCCCTTCCTCTTGGCTGGCTGAGCTAATCTTTTTGCTGCATCACGGAGAATAAAAAGATTCACCTTCTTTTCTACTCCTTTTTCCATTTTTGGTCCCTGATGCCTTCAGAAGAGCCAGAAGAGATCCGTGTTTACTCAGCATTTCCCTTATCACAGCTGATGTTGCGATTGTCACATGTGGTGATCTTGAGAGCCAGAAACGTTTTCCCTGCAGACTGAGAACACCGTATTTTTCCTTAATCCATCTGTACCTGCAGGCTTTCTGGCCGTGGTGATTTAATAATGTCGGTGCCATAAGCCTTGTAGGTGTACCTTTGCTGTCTCTTTATTAAGAACTCTGATGTAAGAGGAATGCACAACTGAAAAGAGTCTTCTGACCCCGAGAAGATAAATTCTCTTGCAAAACTTCCAAATGTGACTAGGTTGCCTCTACTTGAAACTAAGGGTTTCAGTTAGTGACTGTAGTTTTCATTCCTGTGGAATTTGTATTTCCAAGCCCAAATCAGACACTACAAGAATGTGTGAGTTTCCCAATGTTATTTCATGTTTGTGCTTCCTGGTAATGTTAAATAATTGTTGTTAAAAGCATAGCACAAAGGCAAGTTATTTTAAAACTCACGTTTCCAAACTTGGGGTCAAGAAAAGGAGGTGAATGCAGTCTTTCTTTGTGACTCCTTTTTTATCCAAACCATTTCTAAACTGCTGTCTGATTTGAGACAAATTTCAGACAGGAGCAGATGCTTGGAACAGTGTTAAACTCCTGTACATGCTGTGAAAACGTCTTTGCAGATGTTGGGCAATGGAAAGGCGACAAGTGTTAGTTTACATGTAAACAGATACAGGAAAGAGAGAGGAAAGGCATCTTACAGATACCCCAATTAGGGGAACAGCTTTAGTTAAAGCTCACAATCAGCCCGACACAACAGCCTAGAGAGGACTAGCTTTCATTAGTTCCACTCTTCATGCAAAATAAACCCCAAGCCAATAGTTTTCTCTGCAGTATTTCTTTCTTTCCTGGCAAGAATATTTCTCAAACTTAGACATGGACAGTGAAAGTGAATGCTGACTAGAATGTATTTTAGTATTTAAGCTTAGGCAAAACCACGTGTAAATATGAGGTCTTGAAATGCTGCTTAGGAAATCATGAGGAAATCTTAATTTTGTCTGGAAAGTAAGGTTTTCTTTATGATATATTTTAAGGTGTTTACGTTACTGCTTGCAAAAATGATGAAATATTAGAATTCATTAAAATATAACAGGTTTAAAAACTTTCACAAAGGTAATCACCAATTGCTACATTAATTTCCTAAATTAATATTTATTACTTTATAGGTCAAGGGATGGAGCCTTATTTATCTTTCATGGGAGTATTAGAACAGAGGGGTAATTCTTAATAAATATTAGCATGATTTTTGATTTTCTGTAGAAGTTTATTCTTTGTAAGTCATATAAAATAAGGCTAATAAAAAAATCTTCTCATTGCAAGTTCTAAATGTGGTCTTGCAAAGAATGGCATTTAACTTCAGAATAGCTACTTAAAGGACCAAGAGTTTGAGATTCTGTACCTCAGACTTCAGCCTTCAAAGGACATCCAAACCAGAAACTTAATCAGGAAAAAAAAACCCAACCTAAACCAACCAATTGCAAAATTGCATTTATGCAGCTGCAATTTTAGAGTGGGTGAGAGCAACATAATGGTGTAAGTAAAAGAATTCATAGAAACTTACAATGATTTGGGTTTGAGGGCGTCTCTAAAGATCACCTAGTGCAACCCCCCTGCTGAGAGCAGGAACATATTCCACTAGATCCGCTTGCTCGGAGCCTCATCCAACCTGACCTTGGATGTTTGGAGAGAGGGGGCATCCACAGCCTCTCTGGGCAGCCAGCTCCAGTGTCTCGCCATTCTCATCGTGAAGAATTTCTTCCAATCTAAATGTACCTCTTTCAGTTTGAAAATATCGTCCCTTGTCCTGTCACTACTGGTACTGGTGCAAAGTCTCTCTCCATCTTCTAAGCCCCCTGCAAACACTGAGAGGCCACAGTAAGGTCTCCCCAGTAACTCCTTTTCAGGCTGAACAACCCCAGCTCTCTCAGCCTTTCCTCCCAGGAGAGGGGTTCCAGTCCTCTGCACATTTTTGTGGCCTTCCTCTAGACCTGCTTAAGCAGCTCCATGTCTTGTCTTACACTGAGGGTCTCAGAGCTGGGCACAGGGGTGTCTCATGAGAGCAGAGCAGAGAGGGAGAATCACCTCCCTTGACCTGCTGGCCACGCTTCTCTTGTTGCTGCCCAGGATATAGTCTGTTTTCTGGGCTGCGAGTGCAAACTGCTGGCTAAACACCATCCTGATGTTTAGACTTAAAGTTTAGGTGTACTCATGTAACACTGATGTTCTCAACTTTGGATGCCATAGTGCTCGAATAATGGTGATCAATTAGATGATACTTGAGCAAGAGTAATAAATATTACTGGAATTAGTGACACTTTCCTTTTTTCCCTGCTGGATAGAACCAGAACTTGATAGAATTGCTAGCAAAGAAAGGGTACAACATCTATAAATACCTGAAGGTTACAAACAGCAAGAAATAAGAACTAATATGTGTAATCTGAAAGTACAGGGGAACAAAACTGAGAGGGAAAGAGGGAGACTTGACACATTTTTCTGTGTATGACATGTAGTTAGTTGTAGAAGAGTTTACCCAAGAAATTACTGGAAACCACCTACCAAAAATGATGAAAATTGAATGGGAGAAATACTGGAAAGATGAGTGTCCCAAAGAGCACTGCACTGGGTAGGAAACAGGCACATCCAAGTCCTCCAGTCTTCAGTTAGCATATCTTTTATTCACTTCAGTTCTGACAGTATATAGAGGGAAGGATAAAATGATCAGTTTCTAACCTTCAGTAATCTAAATCATCAGTGTTCTGGACCCTTGTGTATTTAATAACATTTCCATTCAAAAGTAAACAGCTTCTCTTTTAATGTTAATACCTTTTTCCCTGCAGCATGTCTGTTCAAACATGGTAAGTAGCATAAATGGCAGAGCAAAATGTTGTTTATGCACATTCATATTTTTTTTGCAACAAATCCTCTTCTGAGAAATTGTATTCTTCACAACAGGGAAAAAATAATCTACAAAGAAGCTCAGCTTGTCATAAAAAGGTGATTATTAAACACCTGTACATCTGGTATATCTTAATTCTTCCTTTAAAACTGTGGAAAAAAAAGATCAAACCCAATAATCCGTCAGTCGTGGCTTTGGTATCCTAGCGTAAAATTCATTTAGGCATTTGGTAGCATAGCTTGAAATGCAGGGGAAATTTCATTTTTAAATACCAGGCTTATCTCTGGCTCTTGCAGTGCTAACAACACTTCTTCAAATATCTAGCAATGTTTTGAGGCACAAAAAGCTTTTGATGGTCATTGTTGACGCCTGTTATTTAGTTCAGTAAGTGAGAGCGAGTGCTGGCTGGTATAGTTTAAATCACAGGAGCTACACTGGGAGCTCCGGAGGTTTCTTAGTCAAGCCCCAGTACATCAGTCTCTTTGCTATTGTAGATTCCTGACATTATTTATTATTTCACTGGCATCCAGTTCCCTTGGTTCAGCAGTAAAGTCAACACAGCCCAGACTGCCATAGTCCCCTTCCCTTCTTTCCTCACCCACGCACAGCCACTCGTTTCTTTCTTTTTTGGCACATTATACTTTAATATTTACCCGTTGTAGCTCGGTACCAAATGAATAATTATTTCTTCATCACTCTGCCTTCTGGGGCTTCTCCACTTGTGTCTGGGGAAAAAGGGGCAGGCTTTGGTCACCAGGGGTGAGCGCTTGTGCGTTGCCTTTGTAAGTCCAGCCCTGTTGTTAAGGCAGGGCACCGTGTGCTGCATCCTAATGCCGCTGTGTGAGGGCCAGCCTGTTTCCCAGCCGAGGCGTGGGAGGTGTTGGCCACATCCCTAGTGCCCCAGCCCCGGGGCTCCCTCGGCGTGGGGAGGTCTGGAGGTTGGCACATACCCCTGATGGGAATGGTGCCGCAGCCACCTTATCTTCCCAGTACACACCAGGTTACTGTTCTTAGCAGCTGGGAAGTTCAGGTACCTTTTCTTTAACTATTTATCACTTGCTGCCACAAAATAGTGTCCCTTCAGGAGTGGGTTGCTATGTCCATGTATTGGCATTCATTTTACACGCAGTTGGTCTGGTTTAGGAAATGAAGTTCTAAAATTGATGTGGGTGTTCCGTAGGTCTCATCCTGACCTGGTAATGGACTGTGTAACAAAGGCAACTGTTAATATACAGAATAGACATTTTCAAGAAAAAATTGTAGAAGATTTTCCAAGGTGGTATTTCTAACAGATAGAAAACCACAGAGGCTCTACCCTTAGTTCTGTTCCTAAGGTTTTGATTTTAAATTAACAGTGGATAGTTATCCATCTCTGTCAGGACAATAATAAAGAGCTTTTGTTGCAATCTGTCATAGGGCTTTTGTGTTACACACCGTCCATAGAAACTGTTAAGGAGCAGACAGATGAATGCTGAGAGAAAAAATGTCATCAAATGAAACATAGCTCTCAAAAACCAATTTCAAATCACATAGTATGTGATGCATTAATATATTTTTAGCCTTTGGGGAAGAGAGGAAAACTTGTAATCAAAAATTAATTTGAGCATTCTTGGCTGTACCTAAATTAAACCCCACGATAATTCTGAAATTGTTTTTAACCAACTGACCTGCCAGGAGCTCACTAGGAGAAAACTAATGAGTACAGGGTAATTTGAATAATATTTAGTAACGCTGATAAGACATTTTGCAGCTCTCTTTTTCAAATCTGACAAAATATTTCTATTTTGAGGCAGCAGCCTGTGTGTGTGCATGTAGAAAATGCAAAGACATTCTGCATAGGTTTGATATTTAAAAATTAACTTCAGAAATTTCTTAATAGAAATGCAACTGCGAGGAGTCGCTATTTTGAGGGGGGGGTGTATTAGAAAGTGCAGTGTGGCTCCACATGATTTAAGTATTTCTCCAGGATGAATTTATTTTCTTTTATTATTCTTTGGTAGCAAGGTGTCATTAAATCTTAGACTTGTTTGGTGACAGTAATTCAGTTATATTCTGTTCAGTTTCTTATTGTTTACTGGTTCGGAAACTCAAAATATCCCAGGTCATTAAGGGATTGGATCATCATATGTGTAATTAAAGATACTGAGTAGTAGAATTGTAAGGGGGGGGGGAGAACAACTACCAATTAATCTTAATCTTTAGCGTTAGCTTGTTTGGGGGTTTAATATTTTAAGGATGTTTTTCAACCAGAAATCCTATTCTTCGTGTGTTGTTTGGTTTTTATGTTATATGTATTTTGGAAGTAAGTTGCTGTACCAGAAAAAGTTGACCATCTTGTTAACTGCCAATTTTGCTTAAAATAGTTCACGTGAAGGAAATTTCTAAGTCCAAGCGTTTCTTGCTATAGATGTGCTAAACAGTGTCACATCCAACTTCGTTCATTGAATTTTGTCTCTGAGCCAGAAATGCAACTGCCTTAGTGTCCTATGGACCCCAAAGTTCTGCTGTTCAGGGTAGGTAGTGTTGAGCCTGATATCTGTTTTGTTTTGTTTTGCAAGAGCGATTTGATTTAAATAGTTTCTTTAATAAGATGAACAGAGATGTTTTTACAGTTACTAGCAAGACACATCAAATCTCTGCAGCTATGGTGACTGCTTTGCTTTTTCTTTTGCTGTAGATTTGTTCAATTGGATAGAAACAGCCAACATTTCAAAGATGCCATAGTGAGACAGAAGCTCGTAGTGGGGAAAAATGAAGGAAGCAACACGGTTAAAAGAGTCAATGCTTAACAAATTGACAAATCAGTAGGTACTTGATTATATTCCAGAAAATCAGAGGTGAAAAAAAAAAAGGAAAAAACTTTAGTTATGTGAAATCAAGCTGAGCTTAGCCATGTAGAAACTGTCTAAAAAAGCCACAGTATGTAAGCTGCTGTGCTCGCAATCGTTTGTGTTTTAATTCCACTTCAGTAATAGGAATTCAGCTTAAGAAAAGAAATGAGATTTGCAGTCTGCATGCTGTTTATTTAATCCTGTTATATTTTGCCCCTGTATTGGGGGAAAAAGAAACCAATATTGAGCTGAATATTCTCTCTTTGTATTTAGAATACCTTCGTTTTGGCTCTGTACATATGATCAGAACGAAATCTTTCATTAGTGCTTGATGGAAGGAGATGGCTGTAGAAAGGATGATGACAGCCTCTGTCATCTATGTACTGGGAGAAGAGGGGCCAGTGACAGCACAAACAAAACGCAGGTGGAAGGAGTTTCAGACAAGTGTGTAAGGACCCTGAAGAAACCCCAAGCTATATAGGGGGCCATAGCCAAAGCTGAACTTTAAAAGATCTTCCCCAATAGAATTGGAAGGGGTATGGAATCCCCGAGGGCTGGACTCACTCTATAGAAAGAGGTTGCCCCATGCTATTATGCTGTATCTTATTACACGTAGCTCATTGACTCACAGGTATCACAGGGTATCAGGGGTTGGAAGGGACCCTGGAGATCTTAGAGTCCAACCCCCCTGCCAGAGCAGGCCCATAGAATCCAGCACAGGTCACACAGGAACCCAGCCGGGCGGGTCTTGAACATCTCCAGAGAAGGAGACTCCACAACCTCTCTGGGGAGCCCGTTCCAGTGCTCTGAGACCCTGACAGTAAAGAAGTTCCTCCTCATGT
>JANHFX010107185.1:5365-17646 GCA_027560015.1 Chloroceryle amazona
GTCTACGCGCCCAGCTCCGACCGCGGCGGCGGTGCGGTGGGCGTCGTGCGCCAATGAGTGGAGAAGGTAAGAGAGTAGGCAATGAAAAGAGAGAGGGGGGGGGGGGGGGGGCCGGGGGGTAGACGCCAGAGGTTGAGACAAGAACAGTTTAATGAAACAACACAAACAGATATGACAATAGTACTAATGACAGTACTAATGAAATGATATACAAAGTAATAGAAGCCAAGAGGACTGTACCTGTGCACAAGATACCAATTTTCCCTGCCCTAGCCACACTGAAGCTACATACTGAAGCAAGCTGAAAACAGGCACCCCTAGCCAGCCCTCTTCTTATATAAGGTCATGACTCAGGATGGTATTGAATATCCCACTGATTGGTTCCATTGTTTATGCCAGCTGTGGCACCTCCCAGCTGCAGCCCCACCCAACCACTTGGGTCAGTCAATATTTGTGATAATTAACCCTAAACGAACCTAGGGCAAGCTGACCCAGTATGGCCATTGCCATGTCCCAGCACGTTACTGGAAAGAAGCCTATACTTTCAAAAGCAAATTCAAACCAAGGGACTGCCACAAAACAACATTTGGGTTACAAAAATGCTAAAGATTTCAAGCAGTGAATGGAATCCTAAACCAACATTAAGCCAAACTCAGCTTTAGCAAGTAACTGGTTTCTCCCTGAAACAGAGAGAGGTATCTTGTCTTCATCACCAAGGACGCACAAAGTACAAAAAATGGAGTAGTTAATAGTTTACACCTTCTACCTCTGTTCTCTTAACATACCATTTAGAATTAGATGGTGAGATATAGTATACAGGTGGAGTACAAATGCTACTCATTGTGTCATTTTTCCCACGAGGTGCAGATTTCCCATTTGTAATGTTGTCTCCATCTAATTTAAAGTTACAGTTTAGAAACAGAAGATGAGTTCTCTCCATGGGGAGAAAACAAATCAGCCACTTGGGCTTCAGCATACTGCTAGAGGTCCTGACCACAGAGATAGCAAAACCCCACCCATTCCCACTTCCAGCCAGCTGCCCTAGCAGCATTGTCAGTGGGAGGTGAATTGAGACAACACTTCTGAAAAACATATGTATTTTACCCAAGAAAAGTAGAACCGTAAAAATTTCCAATCTTGCAAAGCATGCAGTCTAGCAATTTGACTACGTCAGGGGAGAATAGGTCGCAACAGCAGAACAGATCTAGCTAGGTCTTTCCGTGTCAGATAAGAAAACTACGAGAAATTAAGTGCCATCACAGAATGTTGCAGCTGTAATTATTATATAAGCTTATTTTAAAAGTCAACAATGTTGCAATTTCGTTTTCAGAGAATAGTAATTATCTTCTGGTGGAAAAATGCACTGCTTCGCTTTGTATTAAATTTGTTTTGGACAGAAATATGTTTGCTTGCTATAAAGTAAGACTTCATTCTGAAAATGTTCTTTTTATTGAATTTTGCTAAATTGATGAAAGACAACTTTGCTATTCCTTGTCTGTTTTGGTAGTGAGGGAGGGGCTACAGAGGTGTGTCCTGTAAGAAGCTCCCCCAGTTCCAAGCTGGACCTACCTCTGGCCAAGGCTGAGCCAATCAGAGTCTCTGTAAGAACATTTAAGAGGGAAAAATCCTACTGAACAGGCTTTTGGGCACAGAGGAGTGGGACATGAGAGAAACAGCCATGCAGATATCAAGATGAGTGAAGGAGGGTGGAGGTCCATCAAAGCAGAGGTTCCCCTGCAGCCCATGGTGAGACAGCAGACTGACCACCTGCAGCCCATGAAGATAAACACTGGAGCATATGTCCACCTGCAAACCATGGAGGACCTCACACTGGAGCTCAAAGCAAGCCATGACTTTGGATACTACATCTTGACAGACTGCTACGTGTTGAACTGCAGCAGCCTGTCACTGAGAGGACTACACCCTGCAGAAAGGATCAATGCTGGAGCAGGTTGTGAAAAGCTGAAGCCCTGTGGGAAGGATTCACATTGGAGAAGCTTGTGGAGGACTGTTCCTGTGAGAGGGATCCCACACTGGAGCAGGTGAGAAACCCTCCTCCTGAGGAGGAAGGCGCCCCAGAAAGTATGACAACACACGTTGCTGTGGAGGACCTGAGAGCAGAGCTGAGCCCAGGAAGAAAGGAGGGGGGGAAAATGTTTTTAAGGTTTGATTGTATTTCTTATTACCTGATTTGATGGTAAATTGGTGGTAGTGATTAAATTAAATTGGTGTTTGTTCCCCAAGCTAAGTATGCTTTTTGCCCATGACCATAACTGTTGAATGAGCCCTTCCTGTTCTTGTCTCAGCCCTTGAGCCTTTTGTTGTATTTTCTCCTCCCCGTTCTACGGGAGTGAGCGAGCAGCTGTCTGGTGTTTCACTGCTATCTGGGTGGGCCTGCATCATGACACTGACCAATACCCATAGTAGGGACAGAAAGGAAGCTGTTATGAAGAAGTAAACAGCAACTCTAAAATAAACCATCATAAACATTGTCCTTCATATTTTGTTCCACTTTGTAAGGATTGATTCCTAGATGTATGCTAATTAGCTCTGATTTACGTGTTGTTGAAAGGCATTAATTATTCAATGAGCTTTGAAGAGTTTAACTATTTTTACTTTGAAAAAAATCAAATCACCAGAGCTGCATTACTTGGTAAGTGGCAGTCTTTTCTAGAGAAGAACCAAAAGGTGTACACCATATTTAAAAAAAAAAATTCAGATTTTTTGAGATGTTTGCCTATCACTAGGAAGAGGGCAAGCTGTTTGCAGTATCATTCGGGGGCAGGAAGCAGAAAAATGAAAGAGCACTCTCATCAGAAGCTGTGATCTGCTAGATAGAATAAGAAGCAGACTGGATGTTTTGAATAACCACCTTCTCCTGCCTGCACACACAAATGCAAACTGTAACAACAGATACATGAAATGCTCTCAAACACATTCACGCTTATGCAGCACAGCATAAAGAAACAAAGAGGAAAATGACTAGGAAACAAACAGCTAGGGGGATGCTAACACACTTCAATGCCAGGACTTGAACTGAAAGGTGATAAGAATTTAAGAGTAAAGGTTTAAAAAATACTAAAATCTAAAAATAACTGCCACACAACTTCGACTTCTCTGGATTTCAGAGTTTACTGAAACTAGTTATCTTGAAATAGGTGGTAGGTAGTAGTAGGTCCTCAAGTGTTGATCAGTCATTATCAGCTGCCTACTAAAAACTAGGAAAGAGCTAATTTTGATGGAATTTGATGGGTGTGCAGAAAAAAAAAAATCACTATGGGAACTAGAAATTGTTTTTCTTGAAAGGTTAAGAATATCTCTTAAGTGGAAGAAACACTTAAAAGCAGAGCTTTTGTGACAAACTACATTTGTTCCCAAGTCTATCCCTTAGAAGAATAGCAACATGAATTTGTAGGAGAAATGAGTTAATTCTCAAAAAACCCACATATTAGTATCTTTCAATAGACAATAATTCTGAAACATTAACTGCATTTTTTAATCCATAGTTCAGAAACTGATTTACTGAGAATGCCAGTTCCTCATTTCAGCAGGTGAAAGCATGAAGTGGCTTCCTTGTGTTATTATGGGCTGCTGGTCTTAGCAAGGGTGCGAGACTAGTTTTATGATCCCTAGCTCTTTTTCACACCCACTGAGTTAGAATTCTCCATTTCCCAAAAAGGACAACCAGCCACGTCTACAACCCACCAAGGATTCCTAGAGGTAACCAACAGACCAGAGTTAAGGTCTCTGGCAGTGAATCAGATCACAGAAGAATCCTCTTGCTAGTTCAATATTGTGACTGTCAGATCTGTGGATAGTCTCTTTCTGTACTCTGAAAGAGTACCCAATTTTCTTCCAGAAGGAAAGTAGCAAGCTATAACAGAGTCTTTCTCTATTTTTTGGAACACTATCCCTACTTCAGTGCTCTCCTTTTTCTCATCAACCTAGGCACATTTAGGATGTTGCCGGTTTAACCCCAGACAGCTACTGATTTAACTTCAGTCATGAGCTAAGCCCCACACAGCTGCTTGCTCACTCCCTTCAGTGGAGTGGAGAAGAGGATCAGGTGGGTAAAACAGCAAAAACATATATGGGGATAAACAGTTTAAAAAGCAAAGCAAAAGCTGTGCACACAAGCAAAGCAAAACAAGGCAATTATTCACTACTTGCCATTGGCAGACAGGGGTTTAGGGCCATCTCTAGAAAAGCTGGGCTCTATCATGCACAACAGTTACTGGGAAAGACAAACTCCATCAAACCTCCTTCTCCCCACTTCTTCTCAGCTTTTATTGATAAGCATGATGTCATATAGAAGATACCAGTAGCAATTTGTTCTTTGACATTCTACACTTGTGCCTGGCCAAAGTGATAAAAAGTGGTCTTCATCAGAGAAACCAGTGGTAAGTTTTCTGAAAATAGGAGGGACTTTTTAAAAATTACCATTAAATAAAATAAGGCTGTACTCTAAAACCCACATGTGTAGATTCTTCCTTTTCAGCATAATAGTTGTCCTGTTGGAGAGTACAGAGAATCATAGAATCATAGAATGGTGGGGGTTGGAAGGGACTTCTGGAGATCATTGAGTCCAACCCCCCTGCCAGAGCAGGGTCACCCAGGGCAGCCCACACAGGAACAGATCCAGGGGGGGTTGGAAAGTCTCCAGAGGAGACTCCACAACCTCCCTGGGCAGCCTGTTCCAGGCTCTGTCACCCTCACAGTAAAGATGTTTTTCTACCTCATGTTGAGGTGGAACTTCCCAGGTTCCAGTTTGTGACCATTGCCCCTCATCCCATCCCAGGGCACCACTGACAAGAGACTGGCCCCTTCCACTTGACACCCACCCTGCAGATATTTGGAAGCATTCATAAGAATCCAGATACAGTGGTAGTAAAGTTGCTCCTATCCTTTTTTTTCCAAGATGGCTAGATGTAGTACACAAGGAAAAAAATGTAAGCATAAAAATGTTTGTAACAAATCCAAATTATCCACAAAGGGGATTGCATGGGATTTTACTGTGACCCAACCACTTTATCCCATACAAACAACAGCCTTGGAAAGTCCCCTTTGAGCTCTTTGCGATCACAGTGGACTGCAACTTGGTATCTCTCCTTGGGATGCCTCTTAGGGCAGACTCAGAATGTCCTCTGTTAAGGCCAACAAAAGAAAAGACCATCCACTTGTAAAAGCTGACAAAGACCATCCACCTGCATAAGCCATTGAAGGGAAAGATCATCCACTGGTAAAAGGGAAGAGTAATTCATTATAATTAGATTTTGTAAAATCCTGTAGATCATGGTACCAAAAATTTCCTATATTCTGTGGAAAAGAGAAACTTCTTAATTATAGCTTAACCTCTAGACCTCTATGTGTATGTGATTTTATTAGAGAGCTTTGTTAAATCCGTAAATAATCACTACATTGATTATAACTGATTATTGATCATTAACTGACTGCTATAAAATCATACATCTTGATCTTATGGTTTATCATAATAGTGTTAATGAACTTTAAATAGCTGATACTTATAAAGTTACATAGGACCCCTAATACCATGTTAAATCAATATCACTAAAATTAATGTACCCAAATTCTGTTAGAAATAAACCATTGACCAAGTCTGGGAAGAAGACTGGATCTAGCTGCACCTAGAGTCCTCCCTGAGGAGTTTAGATAGCAAGGGGGTCCATTCTGAACCTCATGACTCAGGCCTCTCTTGCTCCTTTCATTCCTAATATTTGTGTAAAATCGTTCCAGCCCAACTCCAAGTTGATTTTCCTTTCTATATTTCTCCCACATAGTAAGTTACAGTGAACCTTGCCACTGAGCTTTCATTAAGCTGTGCTGCTACAAATAGTATTAGAATCACTTTTGCTAATATTGTCTGGCAGTTATTCTTTAAGGGACATAAAACACTCCTCCATGACAGATCACTAAATTGTAGTGACATATGGGGCACCCAAAGGTGATTCATAAGAAGGCTTAGTACCAGCTATCCATCAATGATATAGGCTTCCCATCAGTTCCCAAATGCAGAATAAGGCATTATTTTGAGAAATCAGAGGTGGTCAGATTTTTTTTGCTCCATAGCAAGTCATAGCACAGTATTTGATGCGCTATTCTGAATATGATTTGAAAAAAGAGGGAAAAAAAAAGAGTTGGACAAAGAGGTGTTGTACCTGTACCTCATACCTGTTGTATGGGCGAACCTGGGTGGGTGAGGTGGGCAAGGAGGGAGTTCACCTGACTCACTAAGAGTGGACTTGTCTTTTTATTGAGGCTACTGCCTTCACCCTGGCAAGGAGATGATACAGGGAGATTTATAGGGAATCTGGATAACATCTTTGAAGGGAAAAGTTACAATGTGCTTTGAAGTAGGAGATCAATGACAGGGTGCTAGGGCTGTTCTGTGGGATAGTCCACCCAAGGACTGTGTTTAGGTATTTGCTGGTGCTTTTTACTCTCTGAATGTTCCTTCTGTCTTGCACACAGCAAAGAGATCCGGGCTGAGACATCTGGACCACAAGGATCATATTAGCTGTCATCAAAAGGTAGTCAAAAGGCAGAGTTGCATCCTTTCCCTGAGATAGCTTTTCCCTGAGGTAGTCATAGATCACAGAACCACAGAATCATATAGGTTGGAAAAGACCTTTAAGATGAGTCCAACTATTAACCCTACTCTACCAAGTCCACCACTAAGCCATGTCCCCAAGCACCACATCTAGACAGCTTTTTAACACATCCAGAGATGGTGGCTCAACCAGCCTGTTCCAATGTCTGAGATGCACCATTACTGTTCACTCTCCTACATGTATAGGAGCACGTTTTGTTCAGAGTGGTTGCTGTGACTCTTACGGGACAGAGGATGGAAAATCTTCCAAGAAGAACATTCTTTGGGCAGCCTTAGTCCTGAACGCGTGCCAGTCGTAGCAGCCTTTCCGCATGCTCTGATGGAATTTCCATCATACTAATTCTAATAGAAGATGAGAACATGCATACATCCAATGATTTCCTGACTGCTTTGCAATAACACTTACTGCTAAAGACCAAAGGGCTTCCTAACTGCCAGATAAAATGAGACACTGCTTTTAATACTATCTCACCAGAAACACATGTTGGAAAAGGCCTTCTGATTCCCTTTTGTAACTTTCCTTACACCACAAACAGATTGCATTTTAACAAATGTTTTTAACAAGTTCTTCTCCCAGAACTTCTTCTCCTGAAAGATGATGAACAGTTTGAAAAAGTGCAGGATCTTTGTGATCTAAGTTGCATGTCTGTCTGTCAGCAGGACCGCCTGTCCACTAGGAATTTGCTCAAAGTAGGGCTCATCAATTTAAACAGTTGAAGTCCCCAGCTGCCCATGCTAAAGAAAAAAGGGTAGCCAATTTAATTAACCACAGCCTCAAGGAGCATAATTCATTATCAGTTTTACCGATATCAATGTCTTGAGTGTGAAAGAGCTTGGAACACAGATCTCTAATCAGGAAAGCAGCTTTGTAAATCTGTTTTCTTTACTCTTTGATGGCAAAAAAAAAGAAAATGAAAAAGAACTAAACAAATAGATATGATTATTATAGTGGATAAATCTGCCCAAAGAAGTCATTAGAGAATGCTTCCCTGAATCTTTGAAATTGCTTTGGGCTTCACATACACATACTCCTTCCCCTCTAACCTGATTTTCTCATGCAGCAGTTATGGCTGTGACAACAGTTAGTCACAGAAACGAAGAAAAGCAAGGACTTCAAGAGGTCACATATGTTGTCCCAAATCAAGGTTCTTTCCTCAGTGAGCAAAATCCAGTCGACACACAGAATCAAGATGTTTGTTTTATTCCAGTGCTGTACAGAAAAGGGTGCTAGGTGATAATTCTCAAAGCTGGCACACTGTTTGAGAAATAAGCCAGGTCTTATATACAAAATGACAACAGGGAGAAAACGACAGTAACATAAATGATTAGTCATTTAGTTATTGTTACTCCCAACTTTACCTATGAAAACTGAAATTTACCATTCTCTTACCTCCTGATGCCGATGCTTTGTTTGAGATTAGTTAGATGCCAAGGTCTGATGCCACACACATCCCTCTCCTCCATCAACTACACAAGCCTACCTGGTTGCAAAACCTGGAATTTTTGTGACTGTTAACCCTTTTCTTTCAGCAACAAATCCCCCATTTGAGATTTACAGATATGTTTTACACATCCTCTAAGTCCCATACTTACGCTTCTTAACCAGTTTCTAAAAAAAAAATTATCTTAATTTCTTTTTTTCTCTGTTTCTTTGATAAAGAGATTGATCTCTGTTCTGTTTATGATTATTTGCGGAGGGTTCCTACTTCTTACTAGTTGTTTGCATAAGTTAGAACATATAGCCAAGCATTGAATCATACAGTAACAAAGCATCAACATTACCACTACCAAAATGATAATCACGAATAATTGCTTCAAACAATTTAGATAACTGAAAAGTTAACCAAGAAAAGTCTTCATTCTCTTTCATAAAATTTTTAAGCCAAATGCTTTCAGTTCTGAACCTTTTCTCTATTACTTGGGAATTAGCTGAAAGATTAAAACAGCCCTTTCCTTTAAATTCCTCACACCCATGATTATGTCATAGAATCATAGAATGGTAGGGGCTGGAAGGCACCTCTGGAGATCATCGAGTCCAACCCCCCTGCCAGAACAGGATCACCCAAGGCAGGCCACACAGGAACAGAGCCAGGTGGGCTTGGAAGGTCTCTGGAGAAGGAGACTCCACAACCTCCTTGGGCAGCCCGTTCCAGTGCTTGTCTTAGGAGCAAGTAATCAATAGCAGTTCAGTTTTCTAATGTGGCTTCTCTGAATTGTGCCACCTCTTCACTTAAGGCTGTGGGGTGTAGTTTATGCTTTTCCCTAATGCACATGCAATATTTTTCATTATATGGTTCATAGATACTCCCACTCTAGGAGCTAAAAACTCAGCAGCTGCTATTTCATCTGGACTTCAGAGAATTACTTGTGAATCACAGTCTGATTGTAAAGCTTGAATTTGTCTTTTTCTTTTTGTCTTATGATTTCCCCTACTTGAAAATCTTTCCTATCAGCAAGGAAAGCCATTATTCTTCCTAGAGGATAGGGTCCTCTGGTGGTATCAGCAGGAACATAAGTATAAGCTATTTTCCCACAAGGGAGCAACCATCTTAAGAGGAGCTTTGTATGTCTCCATGCATATACCTTATTGATTCTTAGTAAACTTTAGAGGGGCTTCAAAGCAACATAAATCTTCACATTTTGTGTGTGGGACACAGTTCACAAATTGCACATGCCTTTCTGCAGGAAACTTTTCCTTTATCTTGATTCTCAGCACTCCTTCATCTCATGTATCTGGCAATAATTCACGACAATTTTAAAAGTTCTAACAATAGTATAGGTGCTTAAAACTGCAGGGGAGTTGGTACTCCTACTAAATAGGAGGTGAACACTTCTACTGATACTCTTCCTGCTAGATGAAACCTGGTGGTATTGATTATATTTTTAGCTGAATTTTCCCAAATATTTGCACTTCTGTCCCACTTGTGGATGAATACCATATTTATACAATTCCAATTTAGTCCTGTGGTAAATAGGAAAACCAATTTTGTCATCTTTGTTTTCAGAACAAGAGCTTCAGATCTTCCGTGGATTCCACCTGCCATGAAGTTCTTTGCACTTGCTTCCACTGAGGTGCTTTGGTTGTCTTTTTCTGGTGCAGCCTTCACTCAAGGGTTATGGTTTAATGCCTTCCACTTTGACCACTGCATGGGTGTTTAACAAATCAACTCAGAGACCTTTCTACTTCTCCTTTAGTGGTTCATCTTTCCAAGTCCAGATTAGCTCTTAGTGTCCAGTTCAGAACAAATGTACATGAACATCTAATGGAACTGGAAGACATTCCTGAACATACCTGTGGAGAGAAGATAACACAACAGACAAAAATAACGTATGTTGCCTGACCAAATTTCCCCTGCTTTACGTACATTTGACTCCCTTTTGTCACCAGCTCATCCCTAGGGTATGGTTATATAATACATTTTGAATAATACAACAATTCTATAAGATAATTATATTAAAAGTATATTATATAAACTATATTACAGTATTATTGTTATATGTTTTGTATATAATTATTATAGAATAATTCAAATTGGCTAACATACTCCATAGCCATAGGGTCTAGTCTAAATCTTAGTAGAACTATTGGTAGTTCTGGCCATTTTAGTTGAGTTTTCTGTAAAACTTTGTCTGATTGTTTCTTTAGTGTCTGATTCATTCTTTCTACTTGCCCACTTGATTGTGGTTTCCATGGTCCCACATATAAGTCTCACTGAATTTTTAATGTCTTCGCTCCTCCTTGGGCTATTTCTGATACCAAGTGAGACACATTATCTGAGGAAAGTCCCTCAGTGTCGGGGAATGGCTGCACAAACACATCAGCATGGGGTGAACAAGCCAGACCGAAGACCTGTGTACGTGTGCACGAGAGGCCTGAGCCTGGGCCCCCGAGTGAGTGCATGGGGGCACGAGCAGGCATCCTTAGCCGTCCTTGAAGGCAGAACGAAGAGGATCCTGGCAGGTTGCCCAACTTCAAAGGCAGAAGATAAGATGCTGAATACAGGACACTGTGAGTGTGGGAAAAGCCTTAAGGATGAGCCTGCCGTGTGCCCACCGATCAGGATGCTGTCAGGTGCATGGACAGTGTGAGTGACCAACTGCTTCTAGGCAAAGCATATGTAAGTATGGCTAGAGAAACAATAAAGTTGAGCATTGCTGCTGACTCACATTGAGTCATCTCTTTGCTCCACAAGCCCGCACCTCTGCAAGTGGTGACCCCGACGTGATGATAAAAGGGGATGTGATATTTTAAAACTCTCAGTGAGAGCAATCGGAGGAAAGGCCATGGTGCTAAAGGGGAATTCAAAGGAGCAACTGCCCCCCGAGTGCCAGTGAGTCCAACTTCCCCACCTAAAGCATGGAAAGGGAAGCAGCGGTCTCACCTTGAAGCGAAATTCTCGCCAAGCAAGAGGCATTGGTTTCGACAAAGAAACTGCAACAATTATGTGGCTGGGCCAAGGAACAGGGCCAATTAAAGGACCCCTCCCTCATGTTTAGTATCCAGGAATGGAGGGAGGTGGGTAACCTCCTGTGGGACAAGACCCTAGATGGTGATAAAGCGGGGAAAGAACTGGGAAAGACATGGAGGGAGGTTATAAACACCCTACAAAAATATCAAGTCGAGAAGAAAGTGGCTGCAGCTGCCCAAGTTTTATTGGAAGAAGCAGGCAATCAACGGGAGGGGAAAAATGACTCCAAACTCTTTGTAACCAGCTCCCCGAAGGCTGGAATCGAGGTTCCCATATGCCCGTCAGTTACGGAATTGAAACAACAAGTCCAACAAGGAGGACCGGCTTGCCGCCCTAAAACTGTGCCGGCAGCCCCACCGCTACCGGCGGTTTCTCCCTCCCCTCAGAGCGAACTCAACTCGCAGTCATCTCTGGAACTGTCTAAAGATAATGACTCTACTGACGACGCATCCAGTGGGGTGGAGACGGCACCTAAATGAGGAGCAATTTCCCGGCAATTTGCAACGGCTGAGGATTTGAGGAGGGGGATGAGGAGCAAGAGGGGCCACCGGCGGGTCCGGAGGGGCCAGTGATGCGTCCGCCCCCAAAAATCAACTCACAGCCCCCCGAAATCGCCGAGAAGACCAGCTCCACCACCAGTAGCCGAGCAAGCTGGAAGCTCCCCCGGTGGCCCCCAGACTGCGTCCTCCAGGTCCGGCTCCGGGAAATCTACGCCCCTGCCTGGGGGGAGGGCGACCGAGACTGCTGCAAAGTTTAAAGCAGCTGAAACTACAGAGAGGAGCGACTGGAACCGTCAGCCCCACCTCCGACTGAAATAAAAGACTCACCACCTTATCACACCGCCAAAGGGGGTTTAGCTAAGGGGGCGGGGGTGGTCAGGGATGCGATCTTAGAAGGTGATTGGGAAGCCACCGCTGCTATAACTTGCCTGGTAGTGATGGAGGGGGGGGCGATGCAGTGGCGACCGCATGACTGGAAACTGGTGCAACAATGTAAAGCTATAGTTCAATCTGATGGGGTTAGATTGGAAGCCACACGTCATGTGTTAAATTATATTTTTACAGCCGAGCCAATGATCCCTCACGATTGTCGCAATTTAGCTCGTCTATCACAATTTTTGTTGTGGGAAAGTGAGTGGTTAAGATTGTCTGTAGAGGAATGTGGTAAAGCCAGACAGCAGGGGG
>JANHFX010108076.1:0-17562 GCA_027560015.1 Chloroceryle amazona
GGCGAGGACAGCAGCAGTGGAGGGCATGGAGCCACTCCAAACGCCCCGCTGCTCTTCATCGGCAGCGGTGTCACAGCTCTCCTGTTGAATTGTTACCCTAATGGAAAGGATGGCCTTTGGAAATGAACCGCATTGAGAAAAAGAGGATAAAATTAATGAGATAATAGCTGGGCCAAGGACCTGAAGAATACACCAGCCCCCTCGACATGAGGGGCTTGTAATTCCCTTTCTGCTGCACAAGCCCACGGATCTAAAGAGTCCTGCCGTCCATCCAGAAGGCCCGCTCTGGCAGGAAATTTCATTAATGCTGGAAAATAGGAAAGGTATTAAGCGTGGATAATGAAGGCCAGAGTGTGAACAGTGCCTTAAGATAGTCTTCTTTCTAGCCTTTGTAATGGGAGGCATGAACTTTCCCTTCAAATCCATTTCTAATCCATTTGAAATACTACAGCAAATTATCTTCCCTTCAGCCCGAAAGCGGCCAGCCAATTTACTCCGAATAGAAGTGACAATGCTACAGAATTTATCGCCATAACCTTGACTACACAAGGTTGAGGGTTGTCTTTCCCCCACCCCCAGGGTGGACAGGGGAAGAAACATTTCTAATGAAAAGGGGGTAGAGGAACACTATAAAAATGTTGAAAAACAGTGTCGGAGCTGTCGGAAGTCCAACATCAACACCAGGGCAGAGCATGATGGGACATGTCCCAGTGACAGGACAAGAGGAAATGACCTCAAGTTGCACCTGAGAAGATTTAGGTAGACCTGAGGAAGAATTTCTTCATAGAAGTGGTTGTCAAGGCTTGGTCCAGGTTGCCTGGGGCAGTGGTGGAGTCCCCATCCCTGGAGGGGTTTCAAAGCTGTGGAGATGTGGTGCTGAGGGACATGGTTTTAATGGTAACCTGGCAGTGCCGGGGGAACGGTTTGATTCGATGATTTTTAATGATTCTATGTGTTTTGTGCTAAAAATGGTACAAGTGAAGGTCCTGAGATGATAAAACACTCTGCAGGTTGAGATTTGGGCTCTTCCATCCCTCAAAGCAATGGTAAGTTTTCCCAAGTCTGGCAATTTCAAATTGGTGCTTCAGAGATGTTTGTGTTGAACAAGCCTAATTTTAATTCTTTTCTTTCCCATGGCCAAACACCGAGCTGTGTCCTTCCTCCAGTTTTCTCTGCTTGACCAACTTCACGTTGCTTGGAAAGTGGAAATGCTGGGTCTTTCCTCCAGCCTTTTCTTCAAAAGCAACTTCACATGGCTTGGGAAATGGAAATGTTTCTTCCAATAAAGTGGTAAACCAAAAACTAGAGCAAGGGGTAAAAAAGAGCTCCAAACGACAACATGAAGCCTACAGTTAGATGGTGGCCAACCGTTGAAGCCTCAACACACCTTCCTTTCCTCCAAGTACAGCAAAGGTGCTCAAAATGGAAGGAAACCACCACAACTTCAGCCAGGAGCCAGAAAGCACTGCTAACAAAATACGCTCCCTTCTTAAATCGATCAAAAAAGCAACACAAGGGAGATTTTCCAAGCCAACGTGTCAAGGGAGAGTTCCAGATAAGGATGACTTGCCCCAGCACAAAAGAGCTGTAGGAGATGCTTTGATTTAACACCTACAAGCTATGCACACACTACACGAGACCATCTGGTCAAAAAAAAAACCCTCCACAAACACCAACAAACACCTATGTTTCAGAGTCTCTGAGGTATATAAATGAAGCAGAGACCCAAGAGCAGAGCAAGAGCATCCCAACGGCATTTTAGGCAGCTGAAACGGAGAGGATTTCCTGGTGCTGGCGGCGATACAAGTGGTTCTTAAAGGTTGTTTTTCTTTTACTTCCGGATATCTTTAGGCTTAGCTTATTTTATTTATTTTTTTTTAAGTAATCCTTACATAGTAAGAAATCGCATTTGCATGCTGGCATTTGATTCCTGAGGAAAAAGCGGATCATAACCAGGGCAACAGTTACAGATGACACTGGGGAACAGCAGGGCAGGAAGGACCTTGTCTGCCACAAGCCTCCCAGGTAGCAATGCAGAAAAACTGATTTGGGAGAAATAGTCACAAAAAAACCCCAGTATTCTTGTTCCTTAGCACACGAGAAGAACGAAACACAGGATTTAGGTTTAAAAGCATTCTCTAGCAGGCCAATCCTCCAAGCTCCCCTTGGAAGCTGCTCCAGTCTTCCAAAACGTCTCTATCCACACCCACCAGCTGCTTTAGGACCCCAAACCTTGAAAAAAAAAAAAAAGCAAGCAATTCCATTAAAATGTTTGATTTACAGACTTTATATCATATGTTATATTGGTTTCCTCTGAAAAATTAAAAGGTCAAATCTCAAATAAACACTTCCTACTGTAAGACCTACCTCATTTAAAGAACCTGATTTGGATTATTCATGTAATTCAGTTCACCAATGTTGGTATTCGTGGTTGAAAAAGTGATCAGAAATCAAAAAACAGAAAAGCAGGTGTCCTCTTCCCATATACAAACCTAAATGCTGGGGATCCACTAGTGTTAAATATGTAGTGACCAGCAATAACCTGTTAGTTTATCCATAAACAATTCTCTACTTTTAATCATTAGTACTAATTATGAAACAAACACTTAAAAAATATAGTATTTCAATTTGTTTCAATTGAATCTGAATTTCCATTCAAATGCAGCTTAATGTTAATCACAAGAGGAAAAAAAAATAATAATCCAGTGCAGATCTCATTTACTATTTTCAAAACCTGGGAAAAATATGAACCTCAATGAGTACCCATTAGACAACCTAATTACCTAAATAAAGATTCACCTGCCTAATAAATTCTCCTGACTTGTAAAAGAAATAGTTTCAAGTATATTCTCATGGTTATCAACCAACGAGGAGAAAGATTACTCCCCCGAAACAGTCAGTGAATAAAGACAGGGAGCAAGACTAGACCTGATGATTGAAATCAAGGGTTTCCATCTTGTGGCTTTCAATTCTAAATAACCTCAGCAATTAAATCAGAGTGAGCTGCAACGGTGCCTGTGAATAGCTGCCTGTGAAGGGCTGATGGTATAGGTATATCCACTCGACTGGTGGGTAGCACTGATGCACGACAGTGGAGAAGCAGATCACCAACCACCAAGACACAGAATCACTACGGTGGAAAACACCTTTAAAGTCAAGTCCAACCATTATCTGACTCTATCAGAGCCACTACTACACCAGAACATTAAGCACCATATCTGGACAGTGATGGTGATTCAATCACTTCCCTGGGAAGCCTGTTCCAGTCTTTGATAACCTTTTCGGTATAGAAGTTTTTCCTAATGTCAAACCTAAACCTCAGCTGGTGCAACCTGAGGCCATTTCATCTTGTCCTATTAGTTGTGACTTGTGAGAAGAGACCAACACCCACCTCTCTACAGCCTCCTGTCAGGGACTTGTAGAGAGTGAGAAGGTCTCCCCTGAGCTTCCTTTTCTTCAGACTAAACAATCCCAGTTCCCAGCCACTACTCATAAGAGTTGTTCTCCAGACCCTCCACCAGCTTCATTGCCCTTCTCTTGACCCACTCCAGCACCTCAATGTCTTTCTTATACTCTGGCACCCAAAACTGAAACCAGTACCCAAGGTGCAGCCTCACAAAATCAATTTGTGCCATTTACAGCAAGACTGAGACAGTGAGCTCCCTCAGTAGCCCCAGCAGCACAGGCTCTTCTCCTCCCCTGGCCATTACCATCTTTTCATGTGCCACATTCATCACCATAAAAGCTCTAAGACCAACAGCAAAGCCACAAGGACTGTCAGCAAACACTTCCAACTGCCTTGCAAACGTTCCACATTTTCTCCATCTATTTAAAAGCATTTGGCTTTTTCTGTGGGCTTCTGCCACTGCTATTATCAAAGGTATCCAAAGGGGTTTCTTCTTCACTGTTCAACCCACTACTTCATCCTGTAACCACGACCATCGCAGCCACTTTTATGGCTGTATGTTGTATGAGAAACATTGGATTATATGGGCAACACAGGGTTGTTGAGGTTTTTTTTATAATTTCCCCAAATGCCCACATCCCATTGACATGACACCTCTTCCCAGGCCTCTCAGAGGCTGGAGAAGTTCCCTCCTTAAATAATTACATTTGGAAAGACCCAAGTATGAAAATATCCCAGTCTTCTTGCAATGACTTCTCAAAAGGCTGTAATACTTCGAGCTAAACTTCTGCTAAACTGATGGAAAATATTTCATAGGATGGTTTAGGTTTGAAGGGACCTTAAAAATCATCTCATTCCAAACCCCTGACATGGTCAGGGCCACCTTTCACTAGAGCAGATTGCTTAAAGCCCCATCCAACCTGGCCTTGAACACATACAGGGGTGGGACATTCACAACTTCTCTGGGCAACCTGGGCCAGTATCTTTATAAAACTTTTTTTTTTTTTTTCAGTTAAGACAAAATGAAGTTGAGACCAGAGCAACTGCATCAATCTTCATGGCAAAGGACTAGACCAGGTCATGAGAAGAGGATGACATTTCTGAGCCAGCAGCAGGAGCACGAGCACCAGGGCAGCAATGGCAATATCTAATGATTTAGACTTTACAAGGTTTGAGAAAGGAGATGGGACACGTCTTGGAAATGCCCAGGCTCGGTGGCTTAGCAAGGGGGAATTACAGATGTAGTGAACCCCAAAATCAGCTAACATAAGCTTGACACCCTAGCGTTACATCCATGGGGTACCTCTGCATTCTGCTTTGCCTGGGTACCTCTGTAAGTGTTTGGAGACAAAGACAAGCCCTGAAGTCCTCATCCCTACAAGCCAGCCAGTAACCAGATGAGAACAGCTCCAGGTAGAGATGATGATGGTGTGAACCATGGAAGCCTTTGCTGCGGGCTTGTAACAGCTGAGAGAAGGGAAGAAACAGCAGAAATTATTTGAAATTCCCGACCCGTTCCTAGGTTCAGTCTCTGCTCCAAGAGTCTTTGTCATCCTTTTCTCCAGACCATTTCCCCCCTCTGAAGCTGAAGAACCAGGAAAAGGCCAAGATCTATGCAGAGTCCTTGTATGACTCAGGTGCAGAAGGTCACACCTCCATAAGCACACCTTTGCATTTTGACAGGTGAGATCTGACAGGTCTCCAGAGGCCTCCAGCTTTTCATCCCAAAGTCAGTGCCAGCTCTCCAAGGTAGAGTCACCGTGGGGTGCATGCTGAGAAGCTGTTGCACAGCCAAGCCCATGAGCTCACTTCACACCTGGTTTGAGGACAGTCCTGGACCCTGAAGGGCAGCCAACACAGGGTCCCTCTACCTGCCCCAGAAAAATCCCCTGTACCCAGCAGCAGCACTATCTGGGCTGCAAGACTTGTTCAACACCCCCCCATTTTGAGCAGTTTTAATTTCACTCCATGCAAGAGCAATGTTGGTGTTTTCTCACCACCCACACACAGCTGGGAAGAAGGACTGTGCATAGAAATGTCCCCGGTCTCATAAATCCTACTTCGAACTGGGGATTAAAACTGGGAGTATTAGGTCTGTAAAAAGGCCTAATTATGCCCAAAGAAAAAGACATAGTTTGGGCTATGCATGGTTCATAAGCAAGTCAGAAGCCATCTCATATCTTCCTTTCCCTGAGAGCCCCAAGCAGGAGCACGAGTTGAGGGAAGGATGGTGCTGCCCTCTCACAAGGAGCTTCACTGGCCAACCACCACAAATGAACAGTTTTTACTGAAATATCAAATGGTTTGGGATCGAAGGGACCTTCAGAGATCATCCAGGTCAACCCTCCTGTGGTTGGGGGGCTGGGGGAAAGGGACACAGGTGCAAGTTACTCTTGGGGAGATTCTGATTAGACACAAGAGGAAAATTTTTCACAAGAACAAACAGCTATTGGAATCTCCCAAGAGAAGTGGTGGAGTGCCCAACATAGGACACTTTGAAGATTCAGGTGGTCAGGGTGCTGGGCCAGCTTGTTGAGACCAGGCTTTTGCCAAGAAAGGTTGGACCAGACAATCCTTGAGGTCCCTTCTAACCTGGTATTCTGTGATTCTATGACATCACCCACAGTGTCAGGTTGCTCAAAGCCTTGTCTGACCTGACCGTGAACACTTCCAGGGATGTGGCATTCACAGCTTCTCTTGGGAACATAGATCAGTGTCTCACCATCATCAGCATCAAAGGTTTCTTCCTTCTCTCCCTCTTGAGTTTAAAACCATCACATTTAAAACCATCAAGTCTGTCCCCATCTTTCTTGTAGCCCCCTATAAGTACTGAAAGGTCACAATAAGGTCTTCCTGGAGCCTTCTGAAAAAGCTGAACACCCTTAACTCTCTCAGCCTGGCCTCACAGCAGAGAGGTTCCAGACCTCACATCATCTCTGTGGCCTCTTCTGGCTGCACTCCAACAGGTCCCTATCTGTCCTGTGCTGAGGACCCAATGCCAGGGAAAGCACTACCACGCCAGGACTTCACAAAACACAGAGGAGATACAATTGCCACCTCGAGTAGTTTGTGGCAGTGTTAGGAGAGAAAAATTCTTCTTCCCTGCTCAGAATCACTGTTGTTCACTAAATCACTGCTGTTGCTGGCAACCACATTCAATCTGAAGAGAGAGATGAACAGCCTGGCCACAAAACCAGCTCCACATGCCATGCATGATGAACAGAGGAAAGCATCTGTCTTGTGACCTGCTTCATTGAAGGACCAAGTGAGGTGGGGAGAGATGGATCAAGATTCAGAGCAGTTCAACAGCTGAAGCTGGGCTGTCCAGAGGGCAGTCTGGAGAGCACTAAAAAAGGTGCAGTCACATAGCCTGTTTCACCTACAGAGGATTTCAAAAGCGACTTTGCTATCCCAGCAGATCATGTCCTCCTTGTCTTTTACCCACCTTCTAGTCATCCAAAGTATTTGCTATTTGAGGGCTGCCCACAGAGGTTAGGGAGTCTCCTTCTCTGGAGAGATTCCAAACTCTCCTGGATATACACCCTGCTCTGGGTGAACCTAATGTAGCACAACAGGTTGGACAAGATGATCTCCAGAGGTCCCTTCCAACCCCACCATTCTGCAGTTCTATTCCCTCACTCATCTAGGCAAGCAGCATGGTAGGATGCTCATTAAGAGGAGGGCCCTGGACCAGGAACAGGTAACAGGCATGGCCATCGTACTTTGCAGTCATGTTCCTGTAAGAGCAAGCAATGGACTTTTCTACGAGCTAGATGAAACCCAGGGAAGAGAAGAGGGATTTTAATAAATTTAAGCCAGAAAGTTTGCTACCTAATTAACAAGAAAGACAAATAAGAGCATCCTGCAACCTTGTCATCAACCCTAGATTGCTTTGAGATACCACAAGGGACCACACAAGACCACAATAAAAACAAAGGCAGATGGATTTGTGCTTTCAGGGTCTTACACCCCACACTCTAAAGACATTGCATTCTTTTACCTGGTGCCTCTTCCAAGCTAAAAAACTGTTTTAGATTCCCAAAGTCAAAGCACCAAGAGCCATCTTGGACAACATGTCACATTGTGTGAACATAGATACCTCAAAAACATTGGTCCAGGCACACTCAATCCAATTTCATTAAGACAGTTGAAATCATTTGCATAGATTTTACACAGAGAAAGAAATCCAGCACATGCTGGATTTTGAGTCATTTCGGATGTCCCCTCTCCACTGAAATAGGTGTAAAGAGCATCAGACAAGGGGATGTTCAAAGAGGCTCAGTTAATGATGCCAGAAAGGGGCCAGCAAGTGCCAACATCAATAAATGGTAGGATATTTAAGAAGCTAATGAGGGATATTGTGGTCATCAGGTTGAGGGATGTGATTGTCCCCCTCTACTCAGCTCTCCTGAAACCCCATCTGGAGTACTGCATCCAGCTCTGGGGTCCCCAGCATAAGAAGGACATGGTTCTGCTCAGGAAGGTCCAGAGGAGGACACAAAGATGATCAAGGGGCTGAAGCACCTCACCTGTGAGGACAGGCTGAGAGAGATGGGGTTGTTCAGCCTGGAGAAGAGAAGCAACACCTTACAGTGACCTTGCACAGAAAAGTTGTGAATGCCCCATCCCTGTTCAAGGTCAGGTTGGATGGGGCATTGAGCAACCTGATCTAGTGGAAGGTGTCCCTGACCAGGGCAGGGGGGTTGGAACTAGGTGATCTTTAAGGTCCCTTCCAACCCAAACCAGTCTGTGATTCTATGAGTCTGTGATAACAAGAGAGTTTTCCTGTTATATTTGAAAGGTAACTGGAATTGAGTAACCAGATGCTGGTGACAGAGGGACAAATAAAAAGCCACTGTCAAATACAGGCAGAGAACTAATTTAAGATCATAATTGTTACCAGGTGCGTTGAAACCCCCATACCTAAACCAAGGTTAAATGAGATTCCCCTGATGCTCTGGGGTCATCCTCCTTCACACAAAGTTGAATATCATCCATATTGTGCCGCCACAAATGTCTCCACTTGCAGGATCAGAAACCAGCCAAAGCCACCCCAATGTGCTGGTAGCACCTCTATATTACACATAACCTGTGAGAGATATGATGCCACCCATTTCTTGCCATAAACCTTCTAGACCCGCAACCAGTCTTCACCTTTTCCTCTTGCACTTTCCTCCCCTGCATCACATCAGCCTCACTTGTGCAAAGGTGCCCAGCTCTGCCAATTGAACACGCCTTTGCTGAGCTGCCAGTAGGACAATATTTCTCTCAGCAGGATGCCATTTCTGCCTGTAATTAATGTTTCATCACCATTCCTGAAAGCAAACAGCTGCTGCAGTCTCAATCACTCATCTTCTTGAGGCTCTTCCCTTTCTTGGCACTAGACCGGCCTCTTATTTTCTATCTTCTCCCATGGTCAACAACAGTTTGGTTTATTTTACCACCTCATGACCAGAGGGTGTTGGCAAAGACAACTGTGCTCAGACTATTTGCCAGGATTTTAGTTTCACAGGGATTTTCTAGGCAGTGCTTCTGGACAAGACCATGTCTATTCCAATGACGCAGTGGACTCTTCCATTCAGGCAGGGACTAAGCAGGTTACTGCTGAGGTCTTCTGCTCTGCTGGCTACTCTCTCCCATTTCATTATTCTCCTATTTTTCACAATTTCCAAAATGCTGCCTAAATAATCCATGTGTCCCGCTCCCCCTTTATCCTACATGTCCCTGGCTCTTTCAGCTCCTCATGCTTAGACTCTTGTATGCCTCTTCTCCAGACCATCCAGGTATCAAGATACCTTTGCCCCATCTTTCAGAAGTTCATCTTCTGACCAACACTACATTAAAGCAGCTCTGCTCACTCCTGGCTCATTTAACAGCCCAACTCAGAATCACCTTTCTTGGTTTCTGCTCCAGCAAGGGGTCTGATCCCACCCATGGAGAGCCATTGAAGGATCTTCTGAAACATTTCAAAGTTACTCAAGCTCACCAGAAAAGTCTGCACTATAAAAACATCTCCACTGCTGCACTGGCCTGGAGAAAAGACAAAAAACTGGTTGTAGATGATGTGATTGCCCACATGAAGCTGTTTTCAAGGTAGGTCAACTTTCAGCCGAAAACCCCATGACAGCATCTCGTTAAACCGCTTAAGCTAAGATTGAGAATGGAAATGCTGACAACCCCTAATACACAGCTTTCCAACCCGCCGCTCTAATGCTGCAGCAGATCAGTAATTATACCAGGAAGGCTGGGGACCATTGTCCCATTAATTAGATTCTTTTTACCGCCATTAGCTCAGACGATTGGACAAAGTTCATTATGGTTTAATTCTGATTAGCTGAAATGGATCTCTTTCAGCATACAAGACAGGCAGGTGTTAGCAGCTTTAGCACCTAAGTCATGCTCCAGCTGGGCACCCACGCTGAGTGCGACACTGTTTGGGAAGTGTCACGTCCCATGTCCATGTGGAATAGGACATTAATGCTCAATCCCTCTGAGGCAATGTCCTACCACCCTCGGTGATGGGCCACAGGGCCCTCATAAAGGAGAAGGAAAGCAAGAGCAGGTCATAGATCTTCCCTGGGTCCTGGCACAGAAGTGAAACTCCTTCATCTGTTTGTATCAGAGCTTAGCAAATGGGATTTCAGATCCCTGGATGTGCTCCAAGCACAGTGATACTGCACCTTCCTGATCGCTTTGCTTAAGCATAAAGCTGTAAGAAGAGTCATGCAAAAAAAAAAAAAAAAAAGGCCAAGAGCTGACACAGCTCGGATCAAAACCGCGCCTTTCTGTATAGACAGTAGATGGACGATTGAGTAACACCCACGCTGCACAAAGCAGAAGCCAACTTTGGAAATCCCAAACAGCAGGCTAATCGCTGAGGATCTAAAACATTCTGACGCTTCCCACAAGAGTCCGACCAAGCAGCACCTTCAAAGGAAAACAGCCTCAGCTTTCACTGTTTTCCAAAATAAACACCCAAATCCCACTCAAGGCTTTTCCTCCTGCCTGCTTTCCAAAAATACCTCACATAATTGCTTTTCCCAGGGATGGCTTCTTTTTAAATGCTCTTTTTCTCATGCAGGATATAGGAATAAGTAAGAGGAGCAGCTGATATATTTTAATTAAAGCAAAGTAATATCTCAGACGGGCAGGAGATCTCAGTGGAAAACCACATGTCAGGCACTGACTCAGCATGGAAGAGGTTAAAGAAGTTCAGCGGGGCTATGCCTAAGGGAATTATCTGCTGAGAAAACACCAGCTCCTGGCCGGCTTCAGAAAGCTGTCTGCCGACAGCTTTCTGGGGCTTTTACTAGGGATAGAAAAATATCCATGGAAATGTAGTATTTAAAATTAAATACAATTTACCTAACAAGGCATAGAAAACTGAGTATAATAAAATCATGGAATGTTTTGGGTGGAAAGGGGCATTTCAAGGCCATCTCGTCCAATCTCCCTGCACTGAGCAGGGACATCTGCAACTAGAGCAGGTTGCTCAGAGCTCCAGTCAACCTCACCTGGAATGGTTCCAGGGATGGGGCAGCGACCATCTCTATGGACAACCTGGGCCAGGGTCTCACCACCCTCAGTGCCAAAAAATTCTTCCTTCTCTCCAGTCTAAATCTCTTTTGATTTAAAACCATCAACCCTTGATGTTCAGATGCTGCTTCTGAATTTTTTCCAGAATTCTTTTTTTTTTTTTCCCTAGAAAGATGGTTGGGCCAATTTTATATTATCACAAGGACCAAATAACAAACTCATATTTCTCCTGCAGGTTTATTTCTCTAAATTTCAAGCAGCCAGTTGTTACACATCTGTGTACATTCCCCCATATTGTGGGTCTGAGGCATCTTTCAGAAGTTGACCCATAAACCAACTCAACTGGAGCAGCATTGCCTGCTCCGATTCCTTACCATGAACTCTTGGCATGCCTGCAATCCAACGATTTAGTGCAGGCAGTAAATATATTAATATAAGTCTTGTGCATGCCTGGGTAAGTATATATACTTTTATATGCTTATATATAGAATAAATATATACATGTATATTTTATAAACACAAATATCTAAAGAATTTAGATCTGCTTCCAAGTGAAAGAAAAAAGCTCCAACACTTCTGAGAGCATCAGGTCTATAAGACACTCACTGGGCAGGCACTTAAAGGAAGTCAGCTTGAGCTTGGTATATAGTGGAATGTTTAGAAATGATTCAAAGACACCCATCAAGGGGCACTGTATTGGTGAGCAATACTAATTGCATTGCCTCCATTACAAATGATATTGCTCCATTATTAAAGGGTCGGGACTATTTTATGGGCTCCCATCTATTCAATTGGTATTTCGATCAATGGATGCATTACAAGCTTTCCCTTTAAGAGCCTAATAAACAACAAGATGGAAAAGAAAATTTGCCGTAAGATGATGCTTTTAAAAATCCATTTCAACGGGAGCTATCGGGACTTTGTGAAGCAGGTTGCAACCAAACCCAGAGAAGTTGAGAAGATCATGCTAGCCCTGTGGAGAAGGACTTGGGGGTGCCGGGGGTGAGAAGCTGGAGCTGAGTCAGCACCATGAGCTCACAGCCCAGCAGCCAGTGGCACCCTGGGCTGCATCCCCAGCAGCGTGGGCAGCAGGGCCAGGGAGGGGATCCTGCCCCTCTGCTCCCAGTGCTCTGGGGAGACCCCCCTGCAGTGCTGGGTCCAGCTCTGGAGTGCTCAGCACAGGAGACACAGGGACCTGTTGGAGCAGGAACAGAGGAGCCCCAGCAATCCTGGGAGGGCTGGAACCTCTCTGCTGGGAGGCCAGGCTGAGAGAGCTGCGGGTGCTCAGCCTGGAGAAGAGAAGGCTCCAGGGAGACCTTCCTGTGGCCTTTCAGGACTTGAAGGGGCCTGTCAGAAAGATGGGGACAGACTTTTTATCAGGGCCTGTTGTGACAGGACAAGGGGTGATGGGTTTAACTCAAAAGAGGGAGATTTAGACTGAGGAGGAGGAAGAAATTTTTGATGCTGAGATTGTTGAGACCCTGTCACAGGTTGGCCAGAGAGGTGGTCAATGCCCCATCCCTATACCATTCCAAGTGAGGTTGGAAATATTCCTAGCTGCAAATATTCCTGCTCAGTGCCAGGGGGCTGGACTAGATGCCCTTTTAAGCTCCCTTCCAACCCTAAATATTCAATGATTCTATGAAATGCTGCTCTCCCCTCCATTTGCAAGCTGGTTTCTGTGACCTCTGAAGAGGTGAGAGTGATGGAGATCTATGGGCCATTGCCCACTGGTTTGCACTGGGACTGAGAATCAGGTCCAGGTTAGGGACAGTGATGACAAATACCTTGCCCATACACAAACACATCAATAATAAAGGATTAACCTTCATGATCAGAAGGAGGGGTGACCTTGTTAGTCCTAATCACAGAGCTTCATGCATTGTCCAAGGAGGTCTTTTTTCTTCCCCCCCTATTCACTAGGTTTTTATTCTTAAAGCTCTGGGAGTTCAGAAGAGCATCATGGCCAAAAGTGTAATTAAAAGACAAGACATTTCTAAAGCATCTTTGAAACAGGGCACTCAGATCCATGTACAAACAACACTTCCACCAAGGAGAAAACCATCTGCCTATCATATTGTGGAGAACCATCATCATGTTGGACAAGGCTTTGAGCAACCTGATCTAGCTGAAGCCCTGACTGTGGCAGGGTTGGATTAGATATCTTCAGAGGTCCGTTCTATGATTTGATGATGCTAAGCTCCTGAAGAACACTGAAGTTGTGGATCCCAACAATCACAGGCGACAAGAGCTCTGGCTTACCACTACCACCTCCACCACCAAAATCCTTATTCTTCAGAGGAATGCAAGTGCTCTGCTCACATAGAGAAAAGTAGTAACTCTGATGCAAACATGTTCCCTACTGTAGAAAGGTGAACTCCTCAGAAGCAACCTGCAGGCACATTTTTTTCTTGTTGTTCACTTTTACAAGAAGCTTTTTCTTTGCCCTCAAGGCTGTGCTCCTTTTTTGGAAGTACCTTCAGCTGCTTGTCCAAATTCTATTTCATGTTAAAAACCAAATTTCATAGAATCATAGAATGGTAGGTGTTGGAAAGGACCTCTGGAGATCATCTTGTCCAAACGCCCTGCTCCAACAGGGTAACCCAGAGCAGGGAGCCCAGATCAGATTGTCCAGGCAGGTTTGGAATCTCTCCAGAGAAGGAGAAAGAAAATTCAGGCTTACTAATATTAACCAAACCAGCAGAAGGAGATTTTTATGTAATATAAATTATAAAACCAGAAAGGATACTTATTAGCTCTCTTGGCCAAAACCATCACAGAGTTATACAGGGGTGGGGAAAAAATAAAAAAACAACCACTCACTACTTTGGTATTCTTCTCATTTCCCAACATCTTCCCACCTCTCCCACCCAACTGAGGTCACGTGTTCACACCCTGATCCCCACTGCAGTGTTGCCAAGCCCAGTTTTGAGTTGAAATATGGTTATTATAGGTGCAGAGAGACAGGGAATTTGTTAGCGGGAGGGAACAGTAAAAACATTCCCATTCATGAACAAAACTCCCACAAAGAAAATTCCTTCTCATGCCAAAAAGAAAGGTGAAAACCTTTGCCCCCTTTTATTCTTGCATTTAAAAAGAATTTAAAGTGAGCAGAGATGCTGCCTCCCGCACTCCCCGCTCCTCCTTAACGAGTCATAAAACCTTCTTCCATATAAAACATCCAGAACCAGAATGGCTTTGGGGTTCCCCAGAGCTTTACCCTTCATCAACTCCGTTTAGACACTCCTATCCCCATGAGAGGATGGCAGGAAGGTCTGTGGTGGCACTGACCTGACTTCACTACCAATAATTTGAGAAGAAATTATAAAATTTAGACATTATGGGGGGGGATTAAAGGAAATTATTTGCAATCAAACCATATTTCAGCTTGGAAATAGTTTCTGCTGGTGAACAGGTGGCTGTGGCTCTCATGCCAAGTTTGGGGACCCCCCTCTGCCCTTTTTTTCCTGCTTTCCCAGCTTTAACAGCTGTGACCTCTCAGACCTCCCCATATCCTCCTGCAAATCCTCCTTCCAGGAGAGCCTGGTGAGAGGTGCAAGCTGCAGATGCTGTGGTGCCCAGCCAGTGCCTGGGGATGGACAGACAGGGAGCAGGGAAGCTGCCAGATGCAAATAGTTGGCTTTGTTTCTTGGTAAATTAGAATTGTAGAATAGAGTGATAGAATCATTTGGTTTGGAAGAGACCTGTAAAATCATCAAGTCCAACTGTTCCCCCAGCACTGCCAGGTCACCACTAAACCAGGTCCCTCAGCACCACACTATATAGCTTGGAAACCCCTCCAGGGATGGGGACTCCACCACTGTCCTGGGCAGACTGGCACAGGGCTTGACAACCCTTTTCAGGGATTAAATTGTTCCTCAGATTCAACGTAAACATACCCTGGTGCAACTTGAGGCTGTTTCCTCTTGTCCTGTTGTTTGTTCCTTGGGACAAGAGACCGACCCCATCTGTCTTCAGCCTCCTGTCAGGGAGTTGTTAAGAGCGACAAGGTCTCCTCTGAGCCTCTTTTTCTCCAGGCTCAACAACCTCAGGTCCCTCAGACACTCCTCAACAGACATGCTCTCAGGACCATTCACCAGCTTCATTTGCCCTTCTCTGGATGTCCTCAAGCAGCTTTGCCACAAGCCCTGTTGAAGGGGCACATGTGCCAAAGGCAGAGGATAAATCCAAAAATATTTCCCAACTTGATATCCCAGCTGCAAGGCAAGGTAAAAAGAAATGAATGGACAAGTTCCTTGCAGCACTTAGAGACATCGAAAGCACCACTAACAAGTCCTTCTATCAGTTTTGCTCAGTAAAGATCGTCCAATACGAAAGCCACATACCCCAACAACCAAAAAACGAGGTTTGGAGGAAACATCATGTCCCAGAGCAACCTCCATCAGACAGAGAATTTGAGTGTAGAAAGAGGAAACCACAGTGCTTTGCTAGGAAGAGATTAAACCCGGTGAGAGTGGTATTATTCAGTACTCAACAAGCTAATTCTGATTATTTTGAAGGCAGCAGAAGGAAATAAATGCTCAGGGAACAAGAAAGCTGATTACATTACTCTTGGGTGTACAGTAAGGTATGAATATAACTTTATTTAGGTATTTGTCTCTGTATCGAGTATAAAATACAGGTTACTTGCACATGTGAGTACCACAGCAGCTCCCTCCTCCATTCCTCCCCCCAGCCAACATGAAGCATTTTCCAGCCCCTGGAGAAAGGCTGCTGCTGCCCCGTGAAGCCCTAAGAGATCACATTTATGAAGGGTCAGTCCAGCTCATGCACTAGCCCCACACCACCTTTGACTTTCATATATTATTAAACTATCTTCATAGAATCATCAAATGTTTTGAGTTGGAAAGGACCATTCAAGGTCATCTAGTCCAACAACTCTGAACTAAGCAGGGACATCTGCAACTAGAGCAGGTTCCTCAGAGCCCCATACAACCTCACCTGGAATGGTTCCAGGGATGGGGCATGAACCACCAATCCGGGTAACCTGCGACAGGGTCTCAACAATCTCAGCATCAAAAATTTATCCCTTCTCTCCAGTCTAAATCTTCCTCTTGTAGTTTAAAACCATCACCCCTTGTCCTGTCACAACAGGTCCTGATAAAAAGTCTATCCCCAACTTTCTGACAGGCCCCTTCAAGTCCTGAAAGGCCACAAGAAGGTCTCCCTGGACCCTTCTCTCTCCAGGCTGAACATTCCCAACTCTCTCAGCCTGGCCTCCCAGCAGAGGGGTTCCAGCCCTCCGATCAATTTTGTATCCCTCTCCTGGCCCCTCTCCAACAGGTCAATGTCATCACGGTGCCTGAAGTGACCCATCTCTCCCATAAATAACGATTTTTCAGTGGGCAGGCAGCAGCAGAGAGGACAGTGTCTGCATGAGCTGCAAATATTTTACCTCTTCACTGCCACAGAATCCCAGCATGGTGGGAGTTGGAAGGGATCTCTGGAGATCACCTGGTCCAATCCCCTGCTCCAGCAGGGTCACCCAGAGCAGGGGCCCAGGATCACATTGTCCAAGTGGGTTGGGACATAGATACAGCTGTACATTTATCAGACAGCTGATATCTGAAATATCAGAGCAAAAGATTCACTTGGTCTTTGCTTTCTGCAGCCCAAATGCTGCCAAGCAAAGGGTTTCCTCAGAAAAGAAGCAGCCCCCAAAACGTGCCCCTCCCTCTGCATTCCCTAATCCAGGAGTTTCTTCCAGCCTTTTTAGAGTTCTTCTATTATTCTTTTTTTTCTCACAACAGGAAGAAACAGATGGATCAAAGAAGACGAGATGTTTACTTAGCCTGAAAAGAATTAATCCATTGAAAACGATGCTCGAGCACTTGCCAAGTGACCTCTTTGCCCCCACAAACCAGTTCACTCTTTTCCCGAGCACTGAGACCTGCCCAGACAGAGCCCGATGCAAGCAGCCCAGATGCCAGTGGCAGTTGGACTTGGCTCAGCACAGCAGCTTACGGCGAGTTTTACACAAAGGTATCACAATTTGACTGTCACCAGGAGCTGATAAAAGGTGATTCGGGTCATTTCTGCAGCATGGAAGTATGGTTCAGCCATTCTGCACCACCCCTTTCCTCCTTTTTTTTCATGTTTTTTTTTCTTTTGAATCTCAACTTTCACCTCAGAACTGACACAGGAGAATCTCTCAGATCAATCTGAAAGGCTGGAAAAGTTATGGACCTCTGCGGTAAAAAATATTTGGGGAAACGGGTGGTAAAAAAAAAAAGCTCTGAAGTTACAAATCTCTTAGCAGAGTGGAAATTCAGAAATTAAATACATTGCTCACTCCTGCAGCTATCACTGCCTGGTGAAAAATCAGTGATTGTGTTAACACCCAGAAAGGGAAAAAAACAACTCAAACAGGATGCTGTGAGGAGGGATTATTACCTGAAGAGAAACCACTTCCAGAGGTTCAAAACCTCATTTCAAAATGAGTTTTAAATACAGCATGCCTGCAATTTAGAAAACTGTATCCCACAGTGGTGTCATGGACTTTGGAAGTCATCTCAACCAACTCCCCCTGCTCCAGCAGGTTCACCTAGAGCAGGGGGCCCAGCATCACATTGTCCAGGCAGGTTTGGAATCTCTCCAGA